>OW387778.2:600000-890000 GCA_936446665.2 Synanthedon andrenaeformis | reverse complement strand
GAAGAAGCAGATAAGTTCGCCGTAAGAACAATAAAAAAAAAAAAAAGCTCAACCTGGATTTGAGCATCGAGTATTAGGAACCTCACCTGGAATCAAGCATCGAAAAATTATCATTTAGTTTTGACGACACGTTTGGTCTAGTGGTTAGTAACCCTAGCTGTTAACCAAACGGTCGCGAGTTCGAATCCCGCTAGGGGCAAATGTTTATGTGTTAACATTTTCCTTTGTACCTGAGTCATGGATGTTTGTATCTATAATATAAATGTATTTACAAAAAAAAAAGTAATCTATGTAGTATATCAACTGTCTGGTATCCTATAGTTTCTTATTTTGGAACTAGATGGTGCTGTGTGGAATGTGTTTATATAAAAAAAATAAGTTTTAGAATATTGTGTGATCCGTTTAAAGTTTCAGCCAACATTATTTGAATTCATACATGTGTAAAATATCTCTAAACTTGTTTACGTATAATATCAACAATTTCTATTATGACTTTTGACAGTTTATATTACCACCTGACTGTTGGAAATTGTATTTATGTAAAATTAGACAGTTTGTTTTAGTATGGCAACTTTTTGACAGTTGAAGTCAAGTTAATATTAAAATTTGAATATGTGAACCACATTCAAGTCAGTTGAGGTGCACCTTCAAAATATCAACTTATTAATAACTAACGATCGCCCCCGGATTCACACGGATGCTATTTTTTGTCAGTGATATGCACAAATCTTTCACTCTTTCAATTAGAGAAAAACGTATCAAAATCTGTTGGGTAGTTTAGAAAAAGTTAGCGGAGAAAAAGACACAAGCGGACAGTGACTTTGTTTTATCGAATACTAGTGGCCCGTTTCCGGCTTCGCCCGGGGTGCTTTTTTGCAATCCAGCCGATAAATTACTTTAAACCGCCATCTGTGAGAACATTATGGAACTCACAGATAAATAATTGCTGGATTGAATAGGTATCAACAGATAGCGCTATGTTAATAATATTATATAATTTGCAAAAAATAATAAACAAAATGTAATATAAACTATCCTATCTTTTAAGTTGGACCAAATAACAGATACTTATGAAGTTTGATCAAAGTCGGTTCAGTAGTTTCAGAGTTTATCGCGAACATACATCGTGACACGAGATTTTTATATATGTAGACGAGATTTTTATATATATATATATATAGATAGATAGAAGATAGATAAGGATTAAGTTTACCAGATCAAAGCAACATAGTTAGTCTAGAACTCATACAGAATTAGTTAACTTCCCAACATTAAACTGTAAGAGTACTTAAAATTAAAGGAGACCATAACATCTTGAGACGGAAACAATGTTGTTGCACTTTAAAACAGTACAAGGGACAATGTAAACATAAATTCAAACATTTCTAAGGATATATACATATTAAGCTATTAAAGTGATGCAGAAAGAAAATCTCATAACTCGTAATGAGACTCATTTTAAAAAAAATTCAGGAAGGAACATTTAAAAATTACCTGTGTTTCAAAGACCATATAACTAATTAATTATGAAATTAATGACATAATTTTTTTTATAGTCAACGCATAGCCAAAATTACTAAACCTAGAAAGCATCCGCTAAAAAAGGATTTTTGAAAATTTCAACTTGTGCGAAGCTGGATGGATTACTAGCTAATTTATAAAAAATGTTGATTTAAAGTTGATTACTGGAATTTTTACTAAAATCAGTAGGTATATTTTTTTATTAAAATATTTTTTTTATTGCATATTTACTACAAAACAGTAACAGTAAAATGTAAAAGGACTAAAGTTTGTTTTATAAACTTGTACCAATTTGTAATCCAACATCAGCAGCGAAAAGTTATTGCAACATTTTACGACGATTTTCATCCAAGATGTTGTGCACTTTGTTACTGCTGAAAACAAAGTCACTTTATTGTGATATATAACTTTATTTTAAAATAACCATTTTCGTAAGGATCAATCACACCCCCCCCCCCCCCCCCCCCTTAAAATAGTGAAGGAGCTAAGTTTTGTTTCTTTGACTAAACAACTTCAATAATGATTTAGTATAATGAAATGGTGACGTGAACGTCAACGTCAATTTATGAAAATATTTTTACTCGTATTTTTCTTTTAAATTATACTAAAATTCTTAATATTTCCACTCAAAAATCTATAAATAATATATAAAGTCGTCCTGTATCTACCCGAAAAATAATAATACATCTTTTTACCAAATCGAAGAAATCGAAACTTCACATCCTCATTTGAGATATTAGAAAATTCCCTGCATCGTGTAGTCGTGCTCAAAGTTAAAACTGAACGTGAATGTGTACCATATTCAGAGAATACCTACAAGTCAGAGTTATCTTCATCATGTAGTCGTGCTCAAAGTTGAAACTGTGATCTGAGCGTGAATGTGTACCATATTCAGAGGATACCTACAAGTCAGTGTAATCTTCATCATGTAGTCGTGCTCAAAGTTGAAACTGTGATCTGAACGTGAATGTGTACCATATTCAGAGGATACCTACAAGTCAGAGTAATCTTCATCATGTAGTCGTGCTCAAAGTTGAAACTATGATCTGAACATGAATATATACTATATTTAGAGGATAACTACATGACAGAATAATCTTCCAACGCCTTTTTGTTTCGGATACACTGAATCGAAAATAAAATACTTATCGTTTGTACTTATTACTTGAAGAAGAACAGAAACCCTTAAATTATTATACAATTATTTTTAATTTTCTATTTTAATATCCTTAGTATAATTACTTTCTTTTTTCTTTTAGATCACTTAAATTATTATACAATTATTTTTAATTTTCTATTTTAATATCCTTAGTATAATTACTTTCTTTTTTCTTTTAGATCACTTAAATTATTATACAATTATTTTTAATTTTCTATTTTAATATCCTTAGTATAATTACTTTCTTTTTTCTTTTAGATCACTTACATGATGCAGACCTCGACCCAATCTGGAGATATTACGTCGTCAAACGCACATTCATGTCAGTTATGCTCGAAATCTTTTCAAACCAATAGAGGCTTAAAGATCCATATTTCAAAAATACATCGCAATTGTTTAAGTCAAAATGCGCCTCCAATAAATTTAGTTTCTAATTTACCTTCTACTAATCAGCCATTCCACGTTCGCCTTAGTAATCTCAGGAATAATGTTCCAATTGTGAAACGTATTCCTCGCGCCGCCAGTCACCGTTGCTAATCATCTCTCGCATCTGATCCAAAAATGCTATAATTCCAATTCTCCAAACGATTGGCAAAACCTGCTTCTGTTTCCTTATTTAGTCTTACATGTCAAAAATGATGACTCTAATTTGTCTCTAACCCAAAAGATTAAAGAAAATTGTTCACAAAATTCAATCCCAAATACCAATCATACTCATCGTACCACACATAATAATAATATCAAGTTGATAGAAAACAAGATTAGCGACGGTGATCTCAAAGGTGCCGCCCGTTTATTGTTCTCAAGCGACGTGCTATCTCCAGAATCTCCAGACACTCTTTTGGCCCTACAGACCAAACACCCCCCAGCTCCAGCAAACCCTTACTTTTTGGACCCACCAACAGCAAGCCAGGCTTGCCTGCAGATCAAGAATAGCGATGTGACAAATGCTATTTTATCTTTTAAGACGGGTTCTGCAGCAGGCCTGGATGGGCTTTCACCTCAACATTTAAAGGATTTAACATCTCATTCTGTGGGCAACGCAAGTCAAAACCTAACAAACTCCATTACAAAATTAATTAATTTCATGTATTTAGGAAACGTTCACCACGACATTCTACCGATACTGTATGGTGCAAACCTTATCGCCCTTACTAAAAAAGACGGAGGGGTAAGACCAATTGCTGTTGGAACAACACTCCGGCGTTTAGCCTCCAAAATTGCTGTTCGACATATTATATCAAAATTACAAACATCTTTCGAACCTACTCAACTAGGCTTTGGTGTAAAGGGAGGTTGCGAGGCGGCAGTGCATGCTCTCCGCACTTTCCTTAACACCACAAAATTTGAAGTGTTACTGAAAATTGACGTAAAGAACGCTTTCAACTCCGTGAACAGGGATATATTACTGTCAGAAATTAAATCAAACATTCCCGAAATATATAACTATTTACTTCATTGTTACGCGGATCCGACTATGTTAATGTACCGATCACATCAGTTATCATCAGAAGTCGGATGTCAGCAAGGTGATCCTCTGGGACCAGCAATATTTAGTTTAGCGATAAATCCGATAATACGAAATTTGGCATCAAAATTTAATATATGGTACCTTGACGATGGGACCTTAGGAGGTGATGCCAACACTGTACTTTCAGATCTCTCCTCGATTGTGAAAAAATTCAAGTCCATCGGTTTGGAGCTAAATTTTAATAAATGCGAACTTTACATTCAAAATTCTCTTTTAGATATCGATCTTATTAAACATAAATTTAATCAACTTGCACCAAATATAAATATAGTTAATAAAAATACTCTTCACCTCTTAGGATCTCCCATTTTTGATGAATGCATACCAGAATATATTCAAAATTGTATTACAAAATTTCAAAATTATTCCCATCGCCTTCTAGAAATCAGTCCTCATTTTGCATTTTCGATTATGAAATTTTGCCTTTTTGTTCCTAAATTAACTTATGTGTTACGCTGCTGTCCCCTCTGGAAATATAAAAATCTTCTATCAAAAATAGACAATTTGCTCAAAAATAATTTAGAATCAGTTTTAAACATACAGCTAAACGAGCAGTCCTGGACTCAGGGATCTCTTCCCATCCGACACGGTGGTTTAGGGATTCGTAAAATTTCAAGCGTTGCTTTACCAGCTTTTTTATCATCAGTTCATGCCTCTTTGAATCTCGTAGGTAAAATCCTATGTACAAACTGCGAAATTCAGGGCCTGGACGATGCTAATAAAGCCTGGCTAATTGCTTGCCCCGGTCAAAATTCAGTGCAACTTCCAAATTTTCAGCGGAGCTGGGACGATATAGTCTGCAAATTATCATTTGATTCCCTGCTCAGCCAGTGCTGCACTACGGGAAGAGCCAGACTCCTCGCTGCTAATACCAAAGAAGCAGGATTCTGGCTCCAAGCACATCCGTCAGCAAGCACTGGTACTTTTTTAGATCCCACAACTTTTAGAATAGCAATTTGCCTCCGCCTAGGGGTCCCGGTCTGCGCCCCGCATCAATGTCCCTGTGGCAGTATAGTCGACCGTCTTGGTCACCACGGACTGTCGTGTCAAAAAAGTGCTGGCCGCTTTTCGAGGCATGCTGCCTTAAACGACATCCTCCGCCGGTCTCTTGCGTCAGCCAATATACCAGCCATTTTAGAGCCCTCAGGTATATTGAGAAACGATGGTAGGAGACCGGATGGGATGTCTCTGATTCCATGGAGATTGGGTAGAGTGCTGGTGTGGGATGCTACCTGTGTAGACACACTAGCCCCTTCGCATCTCCATGGAACATCTACAAAGGCAGCAACCGCAGCAGAGGCGGCTGAGAAAAATAAAATTCTAAAATATAGTGGCCTCGGCGCTGAATATACTTTTGAACCATTTGGAGTTGAGACACTCGGTCCGTGGGGCCCTGCAGCAATGGGCCTTTTCAAAGATATTTCGAAGAGGCTTATTGATGCGACGGGAGACCGAAGAGCTGGCGCTTTCCTCGGCCAACGTATTAGTTTGGCCATTCAACGAGGAAATGCTGCCAGCGTCCTTGGTACAATGCCGCAGGGTCCATTTTTATATTGAGTTTTAGTTATAGGTTTAGTTTTAGTTATGTATATTTAGATAATATTTAGTTTTAGGTAAATATGTAAATATATTTTATTATAACAATAACATTGTAACCATAATAAACCTAAATATAAATTTCTTAAGTCCACTTCAATATAAGAACGGAGCCTTTATGTTCGCAGAACGTTGAAATATATATGTATCAAACGTAGATATTAATTAATTTATTTATTTATTAATTTTATTAATTAATTAACAACAAATCTATAAACATGTGCATTGCAAGTCCCATTTTAAATATTTTATTAGGTTGAGTACTACATTTTTAAGTACACATTTTTGATTTACAAATATGAGGGTAATTTACAAAATTATAAAATAAAAATAACTTACTCATATATACATTAGGTATTACAAATTATGAAAGAAAAAAATACCCTCTGAATTTCTGAACAATAAGTTATACCACTAAAATTGCGGACTCAAGACAAAAATAATAATAAAAATGAGTTAAAATACAAATAAAAATATAACTAAGTAAATTTAAGTTAGTTTTTCTACATAATAAATCACATTTACATCTTCTGACAGTTCCTTTTTAAAATAAATATCACATTATTTGATAGCTCATCATAGCAAAAACAATTACAATAATCTGCAGTGAGACTCTTTGAATTTAAAACTGTTTGAAATTACAGTTACAATATAGTTCTTCTGATTCTACGAAAATTTGTTTTAAGGCAGTAAAATGTTTATTGTCAACTTAATAATGAAACATTTCTTTATTACTTCACTAGCGGTCCGTTCCCGGCTTCTTATTGTTGGTTATTACCATCATCTTCATCATCATCTCAGCATCAGCAGTAGGATGTCAACTGCTGGACAGGAAGTGGACATCCTATTGAAAAATTATAGGGGAGGCGCCTATAATTTTCCAAAAGGGCCGGTCAGAAGCAGCCTAGATCCTCAAGAACCGTCAGTGTAACGCCAGACCTCACGTCTCCTTTATATTATTTATTTATCAATTAGGTTTCTCCAAGAAACTCTTATGATCGTCATTATAAATTTAAATTTAAATTAACCAGGGTTTCGGAAAAAAGCCAAGATGACGATCCCAAAAAGAAACCTCGAAAGAAACTCAGGATACTATTCTTTTTGTCATCTTTAAAATATAAAATTACAAATAACAAAATTAAAGTTCATATATACAATAATAAACATAGTATGAGCAATACAACATAATATTATCTGCTTTTTTTGCAAATAATAATAACAAATAAAAGCAAACTCTTGAGTACCGTACCGAACTATGTGTTAAGGCAGTTTTTTAAATAATAAAAGTTTATTATAGTCGGATACATATCTTTATTGTTCTTAAAGCAAAACAATGAAGTTCTGTTGGGGCTCTGACCGGTCATTACCGGTTATCGGCGGTCTGGTTATCCGGATTAATCCGATTTAGGCCTGTCACTTTCGCACGTTACTTAGCTCGTTCCTTTTGAGTGGTTTTTGGTTGCGTTAATCTGAAAGTATTACTTAATCTGTATCCGCCTAAGAGTTCCGAATACAACTAGCTTTTGCTCGCGACTTCGTCTGCACCCATTTTTCTTAGGTGTTAAAATATTTATTCAATTTTTATTCCTTATTTTTTTTCAAGCGCAAAATATTCTATTTAGATTTTTAGATGATCCCTCGGGAACAGTACTTTTTTCTAGATGAATGGTAGGTACCCTATGTACTTTTCTGTATTCATGACAATGTATTTGCAAAATTTCATGATAATCGGTTTAGTAGTTAAGCAGTTAAAGAGTAACAAACAAACAAACTCACTTTTGCATTCATAATATTAGTTAGGATGAAAAATTTATAATGTTGTGTTGCATCAGTCACATGTTATTTTTTATGTAGGCCAACGTGCATGCTGACGGTCCACTTGATGGTAGGTGGCTACTGTCGCCTATTAACACAAGTACAAAGGTATGAGTTGCCGACCTTGATAAATGACCAAACAGTCTTTTTATTGGCTTGAATTCCTTACTACTTATAAGACGGTACGACGATTGGAAAAAATATTTACACTCTAAAAAATAAAGACTTGACAAGCGCATTATGAAGACTTTACATAATCTAAACTGAGTGTATATAAAAAAAGAATGTAGTTATTTATCTTGTTGTTCTATTTAGATATTAATTTCAAAGTAGGTATGTACATAAGTACTTAATTCCTACGTAATCTGATATTTCTTAAGCCTTAAATCAAACTAACGCCCGCCTTAAAGATCCAATGGCTGACAAATGTCTTTCAATTTGACTAGATTGACGTCACTATAATTAAATGTTGTATACAGCCTACACGATTACAACGACACAAGTTACCACTCAACGTTCACAATAGTGATGTGACACAAACCCACAATTATGCAATGACATTTTTTAGTATCCCTAAATATAGGTATATATTTACTGTACGGTACAGTATAGTATAGTCTATTGGAAAGACACCAGCAGTACATTTATATTTATGCATATCAATACTAATAATAAATCTGTAAGGGTTGGTCATGGAGTAAGTTACTTTGTTTTCAGAGATACGAGTATCGTGTTTGTAGGCTCTATACATGATACTGAAACTAAATTGACGATTTTTAGAATTTTTTCTGTATGTATTGTATGTATGTATGTATGTATGTTCCTCCATAACTCTGAAACGAATTAACCGATTTTCATGAAACTTGGTAGATAAACATTTGGACGTACGGGACACAGGATAGGCTACTTAATATTTTTCTACGCGAACCAAGTCGTGGGCACCAGCTAGTTATATAATAAAGTCACTGTCCGCCACTGTTTGTTTCTCCGCCAACGAATTGTTGTCTGTTTCCCAACGGATTTTGAAAAGTTTTCACTAATGTAAAGAGGGATACGCGAGGGAGGTTTATGTATATAATGTGTAGAAAAAATGCATCTGTGCGAAGTCGGTGCGGGTCACTAGTATATTGTAAGTGCGACATGTACAATTGAATGAAACAAATAAGTTAGATGTATGCATCTTTATAGCTGACACAATATCTTACCAATTTTATAAATGTGAAAGTTTCAGGGTGCCTGAATTGTCCTGGGGAGACCTGTAGCAACATAATGGATATATTAAAATTGATCGAGGAGAATGATTTTGAAGATGAACTGTCAAAAATGACGCCACTTTATTCTCCATCCTTCCTTAAGAATCCAATGTCGGAAGCTCAAACAGATCCTGAGTCACAGCCTGGCTCATCAAAGAGACTGAGGGCACAGTAGATTGGGTTATATATTTTGAAATTTCTAATTACATTCATTATGTGCGTAAATCTCATTTTCCCTCCTAAAGAAGCTTAAGTACTGTCGTTAATAACCACAAGAAACGTCAAGGGAAAGCAAGTGAGCTGCCAACCTCGATAGGAAAAAGGATAAACCAGCCCATCACTAAAACGTATCTGTTTACTTACGGCTTATGTAATGGCATGCTTCCAGAGTAAACGCCAACGACTATGGAAGTCATTTTGAACGTAAATACTAACCCTAAATGGGTAATATACGCAGTAAGGTTAAAAGGTCGCAGTTGTTAAATAAGATTATACAGTAAGCTGTTTAGTAAAAATATTTGTACTTCGTTATGGTGTATACCATGAAAACTTGCCAACATTAGGACGGTCTTATTCTATCTAATGAATATTATAAATGCAAGAATGTGTTTCTTTTTTTATTACGATTTCACATTTAACTACAGAACCTATCTGAAAAAAAAAAATCTTCATTTTGAGGTTTTTCCCTGAAAGACATGTCGCCTAAAAGAATATAGGGAACTGTTTCCGACGCTTCATAATAAATTTATCGCCTGACAAAAATATTTGTGCAAAAAAAAATTGAATTGATTTTTTATGTTAAACTTGACAGATAGGTTAACTTAAAAATAGGGTAAATTGTTACATATAGAAAAGAGAAAATACATAAACAAAAGAAATTACATTTTCATAACGAAATGTAGTGAATTTTGTAAGAGCGTTTTATAGTTGTTAACGTCGTTAAATTTTTCCCCATTTTCGTGGTAAAGTGGTTCGGAAATTTTTACTGTCTGTGCACCGGATGTTGCAATAAATACAAAATTGCACAGAATAGTTCTAAAAGTTTATTGTTGCACGTGAATGTAATTTACGAATTCCTGCTTTATATTCGGAACGGAATATTTTGTATCTTCTTATGACAGGAATGAAATGTAATATTATGTTCGTTTTTGAGGTCCAATGTCGCGTTTGAATAATTGCATTGACTATCAATCTGTTATTGGTTTCTCAAAATCCTAAATAAATAATTAAACTTTAAAAAATTTCACAGTTTTAGAAGTTGCACTATTTTCTTCTATTAAAAAATATTTTGTTTTGAAATCAATCTGGGGTTAAAACATCATTTATATCCACATTAAAATTCAACACTCAATAACTTATGATCAAAAGTACCAATAAATTATGTTAATTCAGAATTTATTGATACTTTTATATATTAAGAGATAAATTAATCAAAATTTTATTTCCATAAAGTCAGTGTAAGAATTGCATTGACTGTCTCGCGTAGTATAAGCAGTGGCTATATTATTGTTATTATTTTATGAGATATATTGGTAGACGGGTTGACAAGGTAAGTAGAGGGAATAATATTCAATAGCGTTCCCTTAAAGAAATCATGATGTTATTTTATGATGGTCTCCTATATTTCATGGTGGTTAGTTAGTGCTGGTTAACAGACGGTCTGCTGAGTGTATGCTGAGTGCTGTGTGAATACCAATACTAAAAAATAATAAGTCGGTTAAATAAAAAATTTTTTTTTTTTCACTGACACTTCATTTAATTATTAAAATCACTTCAAGTTCAGAATAATAGAAAGAATAACATTTGATTATTAATACAAAAATGAGTAAATTTTCCCCCGGGTCCAAGAGGATGTCAAAGTATTAAAAACTCCAGAAATATGTCTTAATAGTCTAAGATCCCACTGCTTGTGGCGAGACAAAGTGGCGTGTTCACCTTTGTAAGCTAGGAAATATCTATACTATACATAAACTGTATAAGTGTCACAGCTGCCATGCTTTGTCCTTATTTATTGCACGTAACAATGCGTGCACCTTCTCTCTTGCGCTTCCACTTACCTGGAGCGAGAGTCGTTCACAAAAATCATGGCAACCTCTGTTTGCGGCCATTGTCCAACTGGCAACCATGGATTTTCGTGATTAATATAGATGAAACTTTAATTTTGTATAAAAATTTTAAAAAAAACAGGTGAGTGCAGTTAATTAACAGTAATATACCTGTTCACACCTGGCAACCCTAATGCTGCGGCCGACTGAGAGCTGGCAACCATTTTTATTTCAATTCGTTACATCATTTTCTTTCAAATGACATGAAATTGACTAAAAAAACATATAGCTGCAAGTTATATTAGTGAATTAATGACATTAAAATTAATTACAGGTAATTGCGGCTAATTTTTACAAGGCAACCTATCCTTAATCCATTGCATACATTCTCAAGATTTATTTAAAATTAATTTCATCAAAAAAACAGATACCTGCAGATCAAGCAGTGGGATCTTAGACTATAAGGAACATTGTAAAACTGTATATAATGCGTCCCGTGACTACGCCGCCATTATGAACATCACCCCCGCAGGAATTCGACCGAGAAGAGAGAACTTATACACTTTTATATCCCTATATAGTATAAGTTAGTTAAGTAACGAAACTTTGATATAGGAAATGAACCAAGTATTATAACTTACAACTTACTTACTTTAACATGTTTAATGTATCTTAATTTTCGCTTCACTTTCATTTATATATTTTCTTTCAGTTTTTTAGATTTACGTTTTTTTTTTAGTGGTGCAATGATTCAAAATATTGTAAAGTTGCTAGACGAACGCACTTGCAGCACATGTGGCGATGTTTGTGTTTTAGGCGACGGTAGCCACATGTCATCAAACAGTCGACCTCGTTAAAATAAAATGAACAATAAGCTACTTATAAAATGAAAACGCTGTCTGCTTCTGTCTGTTAAACCACGCAATGGATTTTTAAATTTTTATTACAAAAAAAAGGGAATAAGAAAAAAATTAAGAAGTTATGTATATTAAAAAAATTGCATCCGTGTGAAGCCGGGATCGGTTTAATAACTTGAAAATATTCAAGCGCATACTTAAAATAAAAATAAAATAGTCAGAGTTAGTTAACGAATAAAATGTTAATGAAATATATCTAATAATAAGACTTCAACTTATCGAACGAGAAAAAGAGACTTAATGAAAATGTAAATTTCCTTTGAAGCCTCTAATTAACGGGAGCTCCATTATATATATTAAACAAACGTTTTTTTTTCGAACCAATCTAATTATGTTACTGACAGAGTAAACATGCCAAGTGTTCTCTTACAAAGTGCTATATTATAACGTCAAGAAAAATGTTCCTCCTTTTTCTGTCTAGTTATTAATAATTAATATTAAACAGTTATTAATTTTGGAATAAATTAAATTCAAATGCGAGTAACACGAAAAGGGTCATCAAAAGTAACAAAATCGGACATATCATCGGACTGCTGAGACGAAAAAGTCTCATCTGTCCGATCATCGGACTAAGTAATCGGACTACTGATACTAGGCGGTTACGACCATTACGAAAAAAAAGTTTTCATATAAGTACTGTTTTGTTAATCATTTTGAAATATTTTGTCATCTTTTTATTCTTTCTTTTTTTAACTGGGATTTATTCTGGTGGTTACTGCCGCCAGAAAGAAGCGCTGCCCAGTTTTTACTGTGGAACGCAGTATGCCACTTAAAATTGTTAAAGCTCCCTTAAACGTTTAAGAAGCTTACAGAGTAAATAAAATGTCATAAACTTCTACAATACTCTGTGACGTCCATAATATGAAGTTATTATAGTACTCTATGTAAATATTATGACATACTTACATTATAAATAGGTACAAGCAATGAAATTACATTTATGTGTACTTAAACTTCACAGCATGATAGGCTACGATGACTCTCTCTAAAAGTAACTACTTTAAAACAATTATTTAAAGAAAAAGCATTACTGATAAGATCTTTGTAATATCTTTATATATAAATATTTCGTGTCACGTTGTTTGTCCGTGATGAACTCCCAAACTACTGAACCGATTTTGATAAAATTTCGTAACTATATGTAATTTGGTCCAACTTAAAAGATAGGATAGCTTATATCTCATTTTGTTTATTATTTTTTTTGCAAATTATATAATATTATTAAATATTAAAATGAATATATCGACGGTCCCTACGTATACATGTCAAAAACCGGGGTTTACGGGAGAGCGTAATTTATGTTCAAACCGCTCTAGAAATAATTATATGTATAAGTAATTATAAATTTTGTTTTTTCTAGAATATTTTATTAGCTTTAGGAACTTTATAATGGTAATCTAAAGACAATTATGCAATAAAAAAAATATTGCCATTTTTGACATGTCTTTATATACGTAGGGACCGTCGATATATTAAAAAAGACAAATATTTTAACTTTTGTAACTCTAAGACACGTTCTGATAGAAATATAGGATAAATATAATTATGTAAATCTTCAAAAAAATTGTTGAAATATTATATTCAAATGTAAGATCCATTGTATTATACTATTAAATATGTGTGTATGTATTACATATATACAATAATAATAAACTCTCATACTTAAGAATTAAGAAAAGAGTCTTTTCCTTTTATACCTTTATGACAAATTGACAATGATTTATTTTTAAAAAGAAATGTGTCTGAGAGACATTTAAGATATGTCTCGTCATGATTTAATTTATATTGTAAAATTAACTTACAAAATTTCAAATTGATACTTTGAATACTTAATCAAATTGTTTGTTTCTGTTGAAATCATAAAATGGAACAAAATGTTTTTTTGCAATGTTGCGCAATGTTACAAAACGAGGTAAGTTTGTTTGTAATAAATATATTGTTTATATTTGGCAGTCTAAAAATGTTGTTCTAAAATTATCTTTAAACTAGGGAACCATGTCTGGCGGCAGTTACCACGCCTATTTTAAAACAACATTGTTATATAACGTACGTTGTTAGTTCTGATTCTTGGCGTTTATCTTTTATTGATTACTCCCTTCGCAGTTTTTCATTTATTGAAAGTGTCACCAAAGAGTAAGGGCCTGGGCAGACGAAGGACTTTTGTTAGTTGAATACAAAAATCATAGAAGTGTGAAAAAAATAATTTAATTCGATAATTAGTGCTTGAAAAAAATAATTACGATTCTTAGATTCAGTATCAAGTTAAAGTTTGTATTAAAAGAATTCAACAAGTCCTAAAAATTTATGTAAAAATTATATAATAATACGTAAAAAAAAATTAACCTTAATTAACATTAACTAAGTGTTGAACTTTAAAAAGTTTCGAATGATTCTTTTCTTACAGGTAGAGTTATAAACCGAGGACTGTCGACGTCTTTAACAGAAGCAACAGTCATGATTGATGAAGTCTCTAGAATGTATAACGATCAGCATCAGTGGCAGAAGACCATTTTAGGGCACACAGTATGTTTTTTTCAAAAACTTGTATTTAATACAGAGCGAAAAAGCTTATTTGTCTGTCTGTTCACCTTTAACTCAAAACATGGGAGGATCGAGACGTTTTTTATATTTTTTATAATTTCCTGTTTGATATATTTATAAAAAAAAATGTTTTTAAGTGGGCACAAGTAAACATCACGATTATAATTACTGAACACTTTGCATCTCATTTTTTTTAAATTATAGATGAATATCTATCTATTTTAACATTATTATAAAATAAAGTTGGTCAGCCATTATCTACGTTCTACATCTCTGCTAACTTCTTCTAAAGTATCCAACATATTTTGATACGGTTTTCACTAATGGAACGAGCGATAAACGAGGATAAACGATTTGTATAATTTTAAGAAAATAAAAAAAACTTACCTATGTGTGCGAACGGATGCTAATTCTATATAAGAAACTGCTGAATTTTATTTGGATGAAATTTAATGTGAATACTGTGTAAGAAATTATTTCATAATTTAGTTCACAGTGTCTCGGTCGTTTTCACAAAATGGCGACAGTATCCCCAGTAACTCGGTAAACGGTTTTGTAACTTGGCTGCGAGAGCACGAAGAGGCTCAAGTAAGTATTCACTTATCCAGTTTTTAAGAGGTTTTCATAATATTAAGTAAGTACCTTACGTAGTTTTAGATTTTCAAAAATACAAAAAGCTCTTCTAAAACACACAAAATGTTTAAAGACTAAAATCTTAATTATTATGGATACATAATCTATTGTTTATTTTTTTTATGTAAAGGGGCGACTAGCGCTTATTAAGACAGGCAACGTCAAAGGTCATTATTATCATATAATAATTATAAAACACTATAATATTAATTGCATATTAAAAAGTAAAGATTTTTAAAATTTAAAACGTTTTATTTGTTTTATTTTCATTAATAAACAGTAAAATTGATACAGAATATTTATTTTTTAGGTAATGCTCGCCAGCGTGTTAGTTGTGATTGGCATCTGGTGGGTGGTGAGGACTCTGTTGTCGCTGTTTATAAACCTTGTCTTTCCTCTGCTACTTGTTTTACTAGCTGTGGTTAGTATTTTATATTTATAAAAATTTCGTGTCACGTTGTTTGTCCGCGATGAACTCCTAAACTACTGAACCGATTATGATAAAACTTTGTAACTATGTGTAATTTGGTCCAACTTAAAAGATAGGATAGTTTATATCTCATTTTGTTTATTTTTTTTGCAAATTATATAATATTATTAACATAGCGCCATCTGTTGATATCTATTAAATCCAGCAATATTTATCTGTGAGTTCCATAAGAATCTAACAGATGGCGGTGTAAGGTAATTTTATCGGCTGGATTGAATAAAAAATTGCACCCGTGCGAAGCCTAGTACATAGGTATATATTTTCAAATCCTAAGCACTCGGGCCCAAGTAATACAGGGAGATTGCTGCAAGGGGTTCATTATTGTCACCATAGTCTGCTCAGTATATGATACCGTACCATGCCTCTACACGCACTTTTTATACTTACATAAAAACTACCATAAGTAGGTGCCTACTGGCACCTACTTATTACCTACTCACCTACTTGCACGAATTCGCGATGATTTGGAAAATATAAGAAGACTGGTGGCCCGCTCCCGGCTTCGCACGGGTGCAATTTTTTACTCAATCCAGCTGATAAAATTACCTTACATCGCCATCTGTTAGAATCTTATGGATCTCACAGATAAATAATTGCTGGATTGAATAGGTATCAACAAATGGCGCTATGTTAATAATATTATATAATTTGCAAAAAAATAATAAACAAAATCAGATATAAACTATTCTGTCTTTTAAGTTGGACCAAATTACATATAGTTACGAAATTTTATCAAAATCGGTTCAGTAGTTTGGGAGTTCATCGCGGACAAACAACGTGACACGTAATTTTTATATACATATATAGATAAGGATTAGCTTAAATATAACAAATAATAAATTATGTAGTAGGAAATTATTAGGTACTTATTTTATATACTCAATTGGAATCCAAAAATCTTCATGTTTAATTATTCTTTTTTTTTTTCAAATTGGTATCTTATTTGGAATCCCTCCAGTTTCCTCTTTAAAAAAAACAATAAGTGATCTTATATAATAATATTATAAATTTCAAAATTCACGAAATACGAGTACGTATATTCATACATTTGAAAGTTAATGTTTTACTTAATCCATATTTTTTCCTGCGCTTCTCTTCGCTGAAATAATATAGGGTATACACGGGTCAATTTCTTCCGTGTGGATAATCTCTAGCCAAATCGCCAAATGTAAAAGCCGAATAACCACTCCATTTCACGGGTCGATAAAAATAGCAGGTGACCAGTTTATTTTTCATCAAAATGCCTATCAGAACAGCAAGCGAACGCATGCGCATGCGCATCATTTGCACTGTCGCTTTTAATCACCTGCGACCTAGCTATTTAGAAAAAGTGTGTGAATAAAAGAAAGGTCGATTTTAGACACTGGTTCGAACCTCGTTCGGAAACTAAATCTTTTAAATATACCTATGTGAGGATAAGAAATTATGATAACTTGCTTCAACACGTAGTCCAATATCATAAGATGCCATTGCTATCTGTTTATCTTAGAAGAATGTCAATCTGCACGTTTACAGTAGTTGATTTAATGTTTACTATTGATTTTTTAGTAGGTTGATACATATTATAGTGTATGATAAAGTTTATTATGACACTTTAAAGGTGATAATATAAATACGAATCTATCGTAGCAGTATCGTCGCCTGTGAATGGCAGACAACAGAATTATTGGTATCGTTTGCGATTGCCAAGTGATATTGCTTTCAGGCAACTCGAACGTGTGCACGGTATGTTACCGTTGGCAAAATCGTCTTCTATTTTCTCACTGGAAAAATCTTTTGTTCTCTTAGCAAACAGTGGTAATCTACAGAAAAAAAGGATTATTTTTCCACAATATAAAGTACTTAAAGTTTTATTGCTAATCATCAATCAATATCAATAATGAATAATAAATCTGTAAGGGTCGTTCATGGAGTAAGTTACTTTGTTTTCAGAGATATTGTGTTTATAGGCTTTATACATGATACTGAAACTAAATTGACGATTTTTAGAATTTTTTTCTGTATGTATGTATGTATGTTCCTCCATAACTCTGAAACGAATTAACTGATTTTCATGAAACTTTATAGATAAACATTTAGACGTACAGGACACAGGATATGCTACTTTTTTTCTTTTTCAACGCGGACGAAGTCGCGGGCGCCAGCTAGTCAACAATATAATTCATCAGGTTTCATAACAATTAATTCACAGTAATTGGACTCCGAGGTTTTTTTACATTTCAAGCGCTTAAAGCGCTCCACTAAATGGAAATCCTTGCAAATAAAAATAGAAATATCATCACTGGTAAACTTTTGAACAGATCTTTTCACGAAGTAATATCGTATAGTATATAGGTTATTTTATCCCGATTATTCGAAGCTAGTAGGATAATAAAATTGATCTGTCAGTTTATTATTAAATTTAAATGAATTTTATTAAACGGCAACACTGTTGCCGCAACAGCCAGTTTAATAAAATGAATTTAAATAATGCTTTCACAGATCTGTGTGCCTCAACTCCGCGCACCGTTGCTGGGTCAGAACTATCCGGCTCTAGCAGATGTGCTGAGAAATGTTTTGTTGAAGTTGGCTGAAAATATAAAGTGAATAATTGCAGTGAGAACGTTTTAAAAAAAACATAGTAAATGTTTCCATTCCACTAAAAACCATAATGGTAATAAAAGTAATGTTCGAAAAGTGTTTGTTGTTGACTTTTTAACCCTAAAGCGGTTATCACACTTTACAATTTGAAGGATTCCAATTTAGGAAATTGGAAAGTGTAATCGCAGTTAGAACAGATTGGATCCAATTTAGATTTTATCTATTTTCAATTCTATGTCTTCAATTTAGAAATCAATTTAGTGTAGTGTGATCACTAGGTTCACCACTTAGGTACCTAAATTGGATTCCTTCAAATTGTAAAGTGTGATAACCGCTTAACGAATGTGACGAATGTCTGATGTGGTAAAAAGCGAATGTGACGAATGTCTCGTAGGCTTTTTAATCCTATGACATGTGCATGTGATACATGCCTAATTACTAATTGTAATACTAATAATTGCTTGTGTGAAAGTACACTCAAATTGGTTCAAAGTTGAGTTATATGTGACAATAAATTACGGTTAAAATTTAATAGCTGTGCGCTATTAAATGTGAATCATTATTAGGTAAAAGCCTAACCATTAAAAGCCTCCAAAAGCTTCGATGAAAAACATTTTACGTAAACTATGTAAATGGAATGCCCCAAGTGATAAGTTTAATAAACTTTATCGATAACGGACGTTTAATTTTTTTTTTCTTTATTTGGTTGACAAAAAATATATCAATTAGTTGGCAAAAATCTACAAGATAGCCTTTCACGATGTATGTACATACAACATAACAGTAAACAAAGTGACAAAGTAAAATAAATATAACTAATAATGGTAAAAAAAAACCAATCAAAGTTCAACACAAAACAAAAACTAAAGTAAAAGAAAACTAATACTTAATAAATAAGTTTATAAAAAAACTTGAAAAACGAATAAATATAATTTTATACCTACTCCAAAAAGTTATTTCTAATTCTAACTAACTTACCTTCAAAGACCCCAAAGAACCAGGAAAAAATTTAAAATTCTTTTGTAATGAGTTAATCATGAGACAGGATAATGTTAGCCTATAGTCGCACTCGAGGCGGCTCTAAGAATTTGGCACTACGAAATTTAGACCCTCAAACAGATCCGACGAATCAATGAAGTCTCGGATCAACATAAATTCTCCTTAGAACTCGATAATAATAATAATTATTAGTGATAATTGAAAAACGAATTTTTTAAAAATTTAAAAAAAATAAAAAAAAAAATCCAAAAAATAAAATTGAAAAAAAAAAAAACTGCATATTAGTGAAAACCATATCAAATTCTATATTGTATAATCCTATCACTAGTCGCTACTCAAATTATAATTTTAGTTTGCGATGCGAGATACAGCTCCCTAGATATATCAAAACTAGCGTTTCACTGTTTCACTCTTGTCCAATATTTGAGAGGTTTGAAGCAACATGGTATGTTATACGGTAAAAAAATATTAATGCTAAAATATTGAAAACTTAGATATATATATCAAAAATATTATTATTTTTGAGTGAGATATGTACATTGTTAGTTTCAAGTATATTTTTAGGAGACTGATATCCTATTTTTATATAACACAGCCATACAGAATAAATTTATTGTATTTCATTTTAGAAGGTCCGTAACTGAAAACGAGTCATTGCTAGCAATTCAATAGAAGTTAATAGACTGAAATTTGGAAAGAAATCGAGTATTCGAATAAAAATGAAAACAAGTCATTAAATATAATAAAGCCTTAACTTAAAAACAGTTCGTTTGTTCTCACAATTTTTTAGCATAATTTTGTACTATAACATTTTTTTTACAACTATTCTTACACAAAAACAAAAACAATTTGTGTGATTTGTCTTAAAAAATAATCTTAAAACTTAAAGTGCCTATTCTATCATTTTACTATATATAACATTAATAAAACCATGGATTTTTATAGGTAAAACTTAAACTTAACTCTTATATACTTAATCGAAGTTGTCACATCAGACTATACTCCCAAAATTGCGGGTTGTCCAACTAGTTCTGCCACTAAAGTTATTAAAGTTAATTTTAATAACACCGCACACATCACTCTTACACTAACTTAGTTTAGTAGTTTTGACAAATCCCGGTTCAGGTTCAAAACGTATAACTCTATAAGCACATATAATACGCTTTTAGGGTTTCACTTAATCCAAGGCGCAAGTAATGCGCCTTTTCTCAAACATGCTCGGAAATGTAGGCATTCTTGTACTAAAAACAAGCCGCGAAGTTTGTAATTCTTGGCTCATGCATTTCTTTCTCGGCCTAGGTCAAGAATGTTGTATGAAAATTCATTACTGACCGCTGCTCAGCCCGATGAAATCTAGTAGGCCGCGGCGAGCGCACGGTCATTTGATTACTGGGCTGTATGGCACTGTTTTCTTTGCACTAATTGATTACTGGCCGCTGCTCAGCCCGATGAAATCTAGTAGGCCGCGGCGAGCGCATGCTCATTTGATGACTGGGCTGTATGGCGCTGTTTTCTTTGCACTCATTAAAATAAAAAAAGTGGGAAAGCAGACTTTTTTTCAGTACCTACCTAAATTAATTTTTTAATAATTTTTTCATATTATACTTTTTTTTTGTATCACGTGTTTGATTATTTCCTCACATTTGTTAAGAAAAGCACTATACCAGCCTCGACCGGAATGAGGATTGCCGGACTCAGTTCTTTGTCAAGGCCTCGCTAAAGCTCGGCCTTGAAACCACTTCGTCCGGCAATCCGTCACTTCCCGGACTCTGCAGTAATGTACTATTCCCGACTATAATATATTTATTTACTAGCTGTGCCAGTTCTTACACACTGTGGTTAGTTTTTTTGAAAATCACATTGGAACCTAACATTTTTCCAGGACAAAAAGTATCGTATATATGTTAATCAAGGTAATAAGCAATCTGTGAGACTATTGCTCTTATAGTCCATATCAAATTCTGTTATAAGTATTTATTGACTATTTTTATTGCACTGATATCTGAATTTTCAATTTGAAATAAATGATTGAAGGTTCATAATCACTACATTAAATGAAGTAGTAGAGAGTGTATTATTATAATATTTATTGTAAAGACTAGGCAATCTAAGTCTATTAAAAAAAGTGCAAGACAGCCAACGATATGGAAGACAGCTTACACATTTTGTTTTTGGCTCTATAAAAATAGCACAGTCTCTTCAAAACTAATGTGTATACATTAGTTTGTAATTGTTTAAATAATATCTTATAAAAAGTTATTCAGAATTGTACCGATAGATATAGTAGTCTTTTGCATAATGTCCCGCGTTCTCATTAGCTTTACAAATGACTTAGAACGTTGTGAACATTCCAACAGTATGAGGGTTGATAAAAATACTGGGAATATTAGAATTTCGAATTTTATATATTTTTTTATTTCCCTATTTTGGATTCCATTTGAAGCTTCATTTGTTAGTCTATTCAACCCCGTGCGACTGTTTCTTTTCCCAAGAGAAAGTCAATTCCAAAATGTGACAGAAATATTTCGAATATTGGTTAAGACTCTCAGAAATATATTATGAAAGAGGAAGATAATCTTATAGGTAACAAGGCAATAAGAGAAAAGAGTGTTATTCAAATAAACAATTTTCTATATTATTACTTATATATATTATGTACACTACAGTTAAATAAACTGTCTGTATGTCTTGTTTCTTTTAACCTTCCAACGGATTTTGATACGGTTTTGCAGCAAAAAATTGCACCTGTAAGAAGCCGGGGGCGGGTCGCTAGTCTGTTAGAAGTAAAAGTAGTCTGTTAAAAGGTAAGTTAAGGTTAAGAACGAAAGTATGCTTAAAAAATTAAAAACAAAACAATTGATTGCTTTTGTTATTTACGTGATGAACAAAAATGGGTTTTTTCCCCTTTGGTCCCCAGGGGAGTCCCCGGGAAATTTGATGGATGCTTTGAATATTAAATAATATGAAAAAAACTGAACGTCGTAAAATCCTTTGTTCGTAAATATTTCAATACTACTGTCTAGCTGTTTCTACTTACATATGGCCTTTTCCTTTTTCCCAAAGAAAGCAAAAATCAAGGGTAAAAGAAATATCGGTCGGTTATCTTGTGTTAGTAAGTTGTTCTCGTAATCGATTGATTTACAAACCGGACGCAGCGGATTTTTTATCTGCCACAGATTTGTTACTATTTGTTTCCTCTCGAGTTAACAAATGGGAATATGTTAACAACAATACAAGTTGAAGACATACGAAGAATATAATGAAAACTCCCACCCATACCATACAGCTCCTAGTGATTTTCACTTATTTCCAAAATTGATTGAGCATATCAAATTCGACTATGACCTTCCGCTGAGGAGTTTTTCGATACTCAAGAAAAGAGCTTCTTTTATTAAAGTATAAAAAAAAAATTAACAATGTGACTATGTTGAAAAATAAAAAAATAATTAAACCGATGTTCTTTTTAATTCAGCCTGGTATTCCTTAAAAGTTGCAATGATAATTTTCTCACATTCATTGTGGGACAGAATGGGACACGTGCCTACTATCCGTCTCAATAAATAGACATGTTGTATGAAGTTATTACATTTGATAGTATGTTAAGTTTTGTTTATAATTTTTCAGTTCAGTATTCCAACAAAATATTTTTTTACATATTCCTGCTAAGTACCCGTACCCGCAAGTAACGAAAATTAAGCTCCATCGAGTCAATTATCTAAGACGGTACAGTGAGCATACATACAAAGTTTGAAGTTATCGGAAAAGCCCAGTAGTTTCTGTGTTGGTTTAAACTAACAAGTTATTGGTTAGAATAACCGCAAGCGTATGTATACATATTCATTTGAATTGTTGGTAAATAAGCGCCGTTTAGAAAATCGGTTATTATATATATACTAACTAATAATTATAAATGCGAAGTGAGTTTGTTTGTTTTATGCGCTTCCTCGCTTTGACTATTCCGCCGATCAACATGAAATTTTGCATGTGTAATATAGAAGAAACGAATTTTATAATAAAAAATAGCATAGTTTTTCAAAATTCAACTTAAGTCATACCATTTTAGAGTTGCAGGGCAAACTGGATTTTTTTGTGAAATACCTCCTGTATGATTTATATTCAGAAATAGTTTATGCTTATTTATTATTAGTTTATTGATATAAATCACCTTGTAAGTAGTTTCATGAAAGTGCATTTCAATAAATACAACATAAACCGGAAGATATATAAGGCCTTAAATGTATGCTATTAGTCAAAAGATACATTTCAAAGTAATATTACAAGATATTACAGTTTAACACTACGTTTATGCGACACCTTTGTAATCTTCCGAATATAACTGGCAGCTATAAAACTGCTACATGATATTTGATTAGGGTTGTCACCACCCTATATAATTAATTTACTTTTTACACAATACTTTTGCCAATACACTTTTTTTGTATTGGCATGGCACAGTTACCAATATAACCGAGTTACCAAATGCATACCTTCACACTTTCAATAAGAATAAGTTTAAACCACATCTGCTTTATAATAGTCTCAAAACTTAACAAGTTATTTCTTTAATATCGATCGATTTTCGAATTGACCTTTAGATTGAAAACTAGACTTGCAACGAATATTCGGTTACTATTCGGTATTCGGCCTATTCGGCTGCTTTTATTATATTCGGCCGAATGCCGAATATCTACATATTATTCGGCCGAATACCGAATACTCAAGTAATATATTTTGTTATAGGGAGATAATTGGTAAAATGAAAAAACGTATATATTCATCTTTTCATTTCTCTTATAATCATTTAAGTAGTCATTGGTACATAACACAGGTACATAATCATCTTCTATATTAGAAAAGTTAAGAATTTTTCTATGCATTTGAATTATTTTCATAATTAAAATTTAAAATTTAGAAGGGGAAGCTTATGGTGCAGAAAGACTAATTTTTCTGCATTTTTAGGAAGTAGTTTACTTCTTTTTTTCTCGTAGACCATCCCAGCTTCAGAGAAAAGGTGCTCTGAATAAACACTACTTCCTGGTGCCGACAAATATTTTGCTGCAATCTTGATCAAACACGGAAATTTAAATTTCCTTGCTTGCCACCAAGTATACGGATTGTCATGACGTGATATATTACTAATACTTAAGAAGGTAAGTACATTACTTACGGTGAGTACATTAGAACAAACGAGCGCGAAAAAATCACGTCTGTACAAGTTTTGGCGCTAAAATCCGGCCGAATAATTTTGCCTAATATTCGGCTATTCGGTCAGGGGCCTCGCCGAATATTCGGTATTCGGTATACTGCCGAATATACTATTCGTTGCAAGCCTATTGAAAACTCATTTTCATCTCAAGCCTATATGTTCATGATTCTGATTCTATATTATATTACCAGTACAAAGTATCACTAGTTAATAAAATAAAAAAATCTTTTCTAATAAACACATTGTTATAGTTTCAGATAATATTGTATATAGAGAAGTATTGTCGTAAAGTAATATATACACGTTTCTAAAATATATTTCTAAAATTTCATTGTTGAAACCCGATTCTATACAAACGTGACATGTGTCTGTTGCTTCCGCCACGGATGCACGTAGGCACTGGATTCAAACTATTGAGGTGCCAACCCTACGTCGGGTTTTATTATTATATCCGCTTTTGTGCGGCGTTGACAGATGGTCCAAAATCTCATAGTTTATGACGTTATATCATCTCTCTCTAGGTTAATACTTTGACCCACATGGTGATATTTTAGCACTAAAAAACTTTATAAAGCATTTTATAGTAATTTGCGCTCTCATCGTATAAAACAGGAACCATTTTTTGGTGACATTACACATTGTGTAAATACAAGATTCACAAAATCTGTTGTTTTTGGGTGAGTGAGCAAGGGCTGCCTCATCTCACTCCCCAATCTCATCTTATTAAGAACTTGTACATCCTCTTGATGTTTCATGTATTTATAAGCGGCGGTGCCAACTACCAGTTAGTGGAAGGTCAACCTGCGTGATTATTCTTAAATAAAAAAAAGATAAAAAGAATCTACTCGTCAACTCTACTAATCAATCTCGTACGCAGGGTTGAATTGAATATCTCCGTCCATATTAGTTATAAGATTTTTTTCCGTTTGTAATTGTTTATTTTATATGATAAAAATCGAAAAGCACCACTATAAAGTGTATAGCGCTTTTCCCACCTTATCCGTTATATTTTATGTTTAGAGAATGGAAAGTACTCTTGCATTCTTATAGTACTATTGAACTGTACCATCAATAGTACTTGTGATACTACTTGGTATCGCCAGTACCATTAAAAAGAAGCTAGTTAAAATATCCATACTTTACTTGCTGAACAACAAATGATAAGCGCGCGTTACATGCGTAGCCACAGAAAAATAAAAATAACATGTACCAGTATTCTTACAACCAAAAAAAATAATATATATATAAAACTATCTTTCTATACATATATATATTTTGTTGCTAATATAGTACAAAATAGTTTTCTAAGAGAGTTGTTGTTCCTTTTATGTAACTCTTAGTGATGAAAGAGTAACAACAATTACTCTTAAAACTTTAAAAAGTATCCCTCGACACTGTTATAGCATAATTATAGTACTCAATTGTGATGGTGCCACAATAGCACGGTAATATCACTAAAATGCCGTCTAATGGCGCCAAACCTTGCCTTAGTTAATGTTTACAGTATTGTTATAGGACATGCATGAAACACAAAATAGTGCTATAGAAAACGTTCTCGCGATAGTACCCAATTTTGCTAGTTGATCTATCTTAAAACAATCTTTAACTTAAAATGTTTTGTTGTACCTTAAAATGTTTTGTTGTTTCAAAATGCTTGAAGAGGTAATGGTCCTCCATTCGACCTGTGTCTAGTGAGCAATAGATGAAACTGTCAATTCCCAGTGAATTATGCTTGAGTCGGCTTGTAAACCGTTCAACGTAGCTGTTGCGAAGGTGTTCCTTTAAATTTGTAGACGGGGTCTCAGAAGTCGAATGCAATACACAAAATTTTTCCTATACTTTAATAAGTAAAAATAAACAGACGATCCACTTGATAGTAGGTGGCTAATGTCGCCTATAACACAAGCAACCCCACAGCTGTTGCAAGTGCGCTGCCGACCAAAGTAGGGTTAACGGTAAAGGATTAGGAAGGGATAGGGTAATAAGCTCGTATTTAAGCTTCCGGCTCATTATAACCTAATCCCAAATTGTCAGTTACCCATTTCGACTGAAATGCAAATGACCTTTCGTAAATCGACCAAATATTAAAACGTCTTAGTCCCAGAATGAATGAAATCCGAAATGCCCCAGTGCCAAATTGACTGAAAATTTTGAAGATTGAAAAATATTAGCATGTTTATTGTTTAACAGAGCCAACTTTGAATAGTTTATTTGTAAAGTTGACCCCTTTCTAAATTTTTTTTTATATATATATTCTCATTTTTTGCGCGGGAAAATCTGTGGACCAGATCTCCACCGACCATGTAACCCTTGCTCGTGTGGCCGCTCCTTTCGACGGCATTAAGGGGTTTTCGCCTGACAGTTCCACATCAATCGCGGCAGCCCGATAGACAGGCTCCACCTCATATTGTCGTCGCAGAAGAGTTACTATGCCGGGTGGCGAGGCGCGGGGTGTTCACTCTTCCGGATGATTGCAGAGGGTCTTCACCACCTTCACAAAACCGCGATTGCAGTATTCTGCCATGCGGTCCTTCCTTGCTGTAGAGCTTCGTCTTCGCACGCGTTGCTCAACTACCACTGAGCGACAGCTATTCGAGAGATTCCGCCCGCTGCGACCCGCACTGGTCTTCGTGCGCAGAACCGAGACCCATACCTTGATCCTACGCCCAAGAATCGGGGGCTATGGTAGCTACTTACCATAAAAAAGCCACCTATCATCGAGTGGGACGTTAGCCTGTTTGTCGACCTTAAAAAGAAATATGCGACTTACATTATTATTTAAAAATTAAGTCAATTTGGCATTCAGTCGATTTAGGATTCAGTCTATTTGGGATTTGGTTATGTAGTCATAATTGCGCTACCGAAACCTTTAGTAACATAATAATAACATTGTAATTTTAAATGTGCTTTTATCCTAACTTAAACCACACCTGTCCATTGTTGTTGTATTCAAGTTTGAAGGTGATAAAACACCACTCTCCTTTACGACTGAACACGATACAAAGTTACCTTGTTTCAAATTTCATATTGCATTTCGGTATATGCACTTTATGACCCCGGGGGTCTTCTGCGCTGAAATAAAAGTGCATCGGCGAAAATTTAAGTGTTTCAGTTTTATTTTAGGGACGCGATGCAATAAAGTGCACGCTAAAGTTATGAAAGCCACCTAAGTTATGTTCTGGGTTGCACGTGCGGTGTATGTAAGTTATTGTAAGTGGTACAATTGAAAATAGAACAACTTGTATTACCCATCACATCAATAATTCATTTGTTCAAACCAAAAACAATTTGGCTCATTCTGAGTATTAAGTGGTTCCATATATTTCATTAAGTGACTGTAAAAAGTACCTTACTAGATAATGATTTCGATGGAATACTGATAGGGCTTTTATTTTAGATAGAAATTTATATTTATTTGGCAGTTCAAACTTGGAGACCGTTCTGATTATTTTAGTAAGACAAATAAGTTATCTGGGTACAGATAGTATAATTTGGGGATACAATTTTGTGACAAATAAGAGCATCTAGATTATACAACCCTGTTGCTAGGTTAAGATTCGGATACGATAAAGTATATAAAATGCAATTAGATAAAGTACCTTATACAGTTTTTGTAACATGTTACTTTAAATACCTGGGAATTAGTTCTTTACACAATCTTACAAAACTATAGTTGTGCACTGCGGCTTCGTCTCCTTGTCATTTGACAACATACAAAATATTGACACAATAACTGTAAGGCTACTCTACTGGTGGGTTTTTTAATGAATCAGTCCCCTACCTCTTTCTTCTCTCCTCGTGTACACTCAAGTATGTGCGACAGATGTCGCCTCTGTGTCGAAAACTACCTTACGGCGTGCGTGTGGGTTCGTCGACCGCATTAATTAAATTTAATTAATCATCTCGCCTTTAATACGCAAGAAGAATCGTTAAGTTTTCTATTGATCCTAAACCGCACATGTGCTATCGAAGTCCGCACTGTGAATGAATGGGATTGTGCTGTTGTGTACTTGCCGGGTGTCAGACCTACCCCCCGATTGTCATCATCAGCTGGAGACAGCTGGAGCTAAAGGCAGGTGAGTGTGCAAGATTCCCTTATCCCATTTACAATTTTGATCTTATCCATTAAGGTCACAGCACACATATCAACTCGGAAAGGGATCGTCACCGTATCGCCTCGAGCCGTTCAGTATTGTTTGTATGAAACTCCATACTGCAACGCACACTAATCGGAATCGTAACGTAATCGCCTCGCCTCGGAACAGGCTCCGAACCGCGATGCGGTGCGTGGTCAACTTGCAGTTCCCGCGCTTCTTTTTCCTCTTCATCAAGTGCTATGGCTATGATAGCCATCTCACGTATTGTAAACCGAGACATAACCGTGCGCTACACTTAACGTTTGAATTCAAACTGATCTGGTGCGAACCAGGTCAGCCAGTGGTCGGCGAGCCGTAAGGTTGACACCTGGTTGACGGCGAGGCGAAAGGCGATACGGTGACGATCCCTTTCCAAGTTGATATGTGTGCTGTGACCTTTAATGTAACATTCCCCAGGAGGAGCCAGACCTCCATGGTGGTCCTTCAACGCATCTTTCGCATCCGCAACAACAGCTACCCTTGTGCAAAAGAGTAAGACATTGTCACGATCGAGCGCAATCGATGATACTTTTAATATTGTGCGTGTTGTAAATGTTTAGGAATTTATGTTTCAGTGTATAAAATTGTATATTGTATATAAAATGGATAACATTTTGTATATTGTGACTAAACAAAATAGAATCGGCATCATTGAACCCGGAAACATACAGTAGGATAACAAATCAAAGTGCAAAATTTCTCTCTTTCCTGTTGATTTCACCATTCCCATTATTTAAGTACATCACTTAAATGAAGAAAAAGTGTGAGTAACAAATATTTTCTCATAATGAAAAATTTAAAACGTAATTAAATTTGAATTGACAACTATTCAAGAATACGTTTAAAAGAAGTTCTCTTGAGACGTGCTCTTAGAAAGCTAATAACGTGGTTATTATTAAGCATATTTTTTATGAGAAAGCCTAAAAACGCTGTTACAGTGCGTCTGCAACCCATGTCAATGTCAGTTACTTAACCATACCGTGAAAAATAATGCTGAGAACCGACGTATGTATGTGGACTTAAAAAACTTGTATTTTGTGCTCGAATAACTATTAAGGCCTTTAACGCACTTGCGGGTGGCGGAGCGGTAATCCGCTGCGTGAGAAACCGCTAGTTCAGCGGATTCCCGACGCAGAATCCCGCGTTTTGTATACGCCTGTCACCCACAGAACTAGCGGGAATCCGCTCCTCGGGCTGGTATGAAATATGGATGTTTAGTCAGTATGAAAATGAATGTCGTAGAAATAGCCGCCGGTGAAGTCCTGGCGGGTGAGAACCACAAGTGCGAACTGACTGCGCGGGCGCGGGTCGGCGATTCCCGCGTGCGACCCGCGGACTACATTTTAGAGTCCCCGCAGACTACAGACTTTCTGTCGGCCGATAGTTTGGTCAGCTTTTGAATCAGTATGAAGAGGTGAATCGCCAAAGCCCGGTGTACACGGGTGAGTAAACGGTATAGTAGCATGGTAGTGTACTAACTTTCTTACTAACTATACTAATGTAAACAGTATTGGTAGAGTAGAGTATGAGTAGAGTACTAAAATATGGAAGAGTAGAGTAGCTACCATCGCGGGCAAGCTACTCTACTACTTGCCTTCCCCCACCCCTGGTTTTTTACAATTTTTCGATGAGTGTTCATAGTGTTCGATCAGTGTGACGTACCGGTTTCTATAAAAGACTGATGATTCTCGTGTAAACAGTTTACTAAAACTGGTAGAGTACTTGGAACTGGTAGAATAGTACGATAGTTGATTCTACCGTTTACTCTACCCATGTACACTAGGCTTAAATGTGCGCACTTGCATACCTCTTCATACTGATTAAAAAGCCGACTAAACTATGGGCCGATAAAAAGTCTGTAGTCTGCGGGAACTTACCCGCCGCGAATTCAGCCTCGCCGCCCGCAAGTGTGAAAAGGGGCTAATGGTATGAAGTCGCGTTGTTCAAATGTGTATATGATAGCAAAATTGCATTTAAATTGAGCCTCGGGGTTAGTCGTTAAGCTTGCTCTAACTCTGTGTTTCAGTAATATCAGGTTCGATACCCGGCATGATCAACTTTTGAAATGAACTTTTCATAATAATTGGCTTAGGTCTGGATCTGGCAAGGGCACATTGCGTTTCGCAGCCATTTGGGCGGCCCGTCTGGCGGCAGTAACCACCCCCTCATAGAAGTCCACCGTAAATTAACATGCTGTTATGTTTACGTGAGTTTGTAGGGATGGAATTGTTCATTATTCTATGCCGTATAATTAATCCTATACTATGGTCTGCAGCGTTGTTTGTTTTGTAGGTGACAGTAGCCACCTATCATCAAGTGGCTTTACATAAAAAAGAAAAATATCAGTCATAAATTGACTTATCACTCCAGAAATGTACTCAATAGAACCGGCTTGTAAATGGTCGCCATATTTCAGTTGTATTTATCTTACTCGTTCAAAGATCGGCTTGCCTCACGAACTGTTGGGACGTGACTAAATATTAACTTTTTCCCGGCTGGAAATGCTGGCTTTAAGAGTCCGATGGAAATTAATTTTGGAAGTTGGAACAATAGCGGTATAGAGAAGTTTTTTATTCCTTCTTGCGAATAAGTGATCGAACGCAAGCGATATTTGTACTGTATAAAAATTCTGTTCAACAAATTTGTAAATTAATCCTTTACGTACATGAATTCATCATGAACCCAAAGCGAATATATTTATGAAAATTTCATAGAGGAGTTGTTTTCACGATGTCAACAAAGTAAATAACAAAATAACTCTGAAATCAAACGAAGCTTTGTGAAATATGTAGTTTAAAGCTTAAGCTTAAGCTTTGTGAAAGTTTTGTTTTCCAAGCACAAATGAGGTGTATCAGAGCAATGTTTAAATTAAAAGTAACATATAGTTGTATGCCCTATTTTAAAAAAAACATAAAACACTAACACTTCCTTCACTTTTTATATATGAAGTTGTATTATGTAAAATCGAATTCTACTTTATTTAGACGAGTTTCAGAGAACAGTAAAAGAGCTCAAAGAGATCCGAATAGGCTGTGTATTCGCAAAGTATAAAAAGTGTTTTTTGTCTAGCACCAGTCATATAATATACCTAATAAGATTCCGAACAATATTAAGCAGTTCAATATTAATATATTTAAGAAAAGGATTAAATAAAAGATTATATGTCTGATAACTTAGTGGATTAGTAGTGATTAATTACTTATATTGTTATGTAATATTTTCAAAATATTTGCACACCCCAAAGGGTAGAATGTAGGCAGCCTTATTCATTATAAAACCATTGTAATTACCTATATTGAGCAAAAAAAATTATTATTTATTTATTTATTTATTATAACCTTTTCAATATCCCAGCATATACGTTTGTAAATTAAAAAAAAAACTTTTACTCATATAATTTATCTGAAATCCCCTTGTAAAAAAAAAAACAGACAGAGGCGGTCAGCGAATTTATTTCATAATATCATTATTATTCATAGCAATAATTTTAGTTTTGTTAATCTCAATGAATGGCTGGTTACTGTTATTCGCCCTTGACTCAATCGGAAGTTAAAACATTACGGGAACAAACAAGAAACAGATTGAGCAAATGTTTATGGCGTCAAAGTGCGCATCTCCGAATAATGTCTTCAGTTGCCAAAACGCGGGAAAGTATGTCAGACGGAGTACAATGTGTTAGATAACAAGTAAATTTGCGGAAAGATTATGGATCGCGTCATTTGAAACGTAACCAGTAAGTAAGGTTATTATTTTAATTTCTTTTACATACCACCAAGAAAACAATTTGTTTAATAAGTTTTGCTGAAAGACAATTGTTTATCAATATGCGGAAACTTGTGAATGGTGTCAAAATTAATCTGTCATTTGGTTATTAAGTAATATAAATTTTTGTATAAATATCACTGTAAGTTTTCCTTTAAAATAAATAAATAAATAAATATTAAATTTTAGTCACAAAATTAAATTCGCAAGACTTAATAATAAAGAATAAAAATGTTTGTTTGGTTGAACTGATAAACTCTAGAACTAAGAGTCTGGTTTTTAAAATTATTTTTACGTTTAATAAACTAATTCATGAGGAAGGCTACTTATTATCAGAAGCCGACAGCTGAACCCGCGGGGCAACTAGTATTTAATCACCTCAGCTGTTAATTTTATTGAAATGAAATTTATTTGTAGAAACTAATACATATAAACATTGTTATTCTGATGGCACAACTATCAATATTTGGTTTAAAAAATATATGAGTATAGCATAATGTTCAAACAGTCTCTCATGTAATAGTCCATTCTTTTCAACTCACCACCAGTTCCGAATGTATATTCTAATCAGCAAGAATATTCGTAATTATAGGCAAGTAGCCTGTCTGAAGAATTTAAGAGAGTGGTTCCGATTGAACACTCCCTCTTTCGCGCAGCAGCTTCTAAGGTCAGAATAGCTATAATGGTTGCCAACTTTCGTAGAGAAGTGACACGCTGAGAAGAATAAGAAGAAGCCACCTACGAACAACTTTAATTTAAACAAAGTTTAAATCAAAGCTTAGTTTAAAAGATTACTTATAAATAAAAGCAAAACAATTTAATAAATTAATTCGTTAGCGTTACATAATACCGTCCTCATAATAGAATGAAGACTAAGCAAAAGGACAAATATGGCGATGGCATACATACTCGTATTTATGTATGTCGCGCGACTTCGGATGAGGACAATCGTTTGTTTACAACTTGAACGCACAGTTGGATAAAGAAAAACAATTTTTAGCCACTTCTTATTTTGACAACATTTATTTAGTCCCTAGCTGGTGCCGGCGATTTCGTCCGCGTTAAAAAAGAATATAGATGAGTAATTAACAAAACAATGCCCAATCATACCTATTTTGTTGCAGTTATTTTAAAATTGTGATATCTCCTAAGATGTTGATTGAAATCAAGTGATGTCAAGGGCAATTTTGTTCACAATTAAATACTTATGATGAATAACGTATTTATTTGGAATACGTTATTCATCACAGGTATTTATAACTTCATCACAAGAATAATCGAACCTTCTTATTTCTTATTTTCTTCTTATTTCTATTTTCTAATGACTTGAAAAAGTTAACAAAAAAAAAACAGACAGAAGCAGACAGCGATTTTATTTAATAACTTAAGACAGAAGACAGGCATATACCTACTATAAAGCGAGACATGAACGCACATTAACAAAAAGTCCTGCTTCAAAGGAAATATTGTAAAAATCAGTGTTTATGTACAAAGTTCTCTTGTAACACTCTCTCATAATAAATGTTACAAGCGAATATCGAGTAAACAAAACGTAATCAGTACTCAATTGCTCAGGCAATAAAATGTTTTTATGTCCACAACAATTAGCTCGCTTGCTGATTAGGTAGCTTTGTTTATGTCAATTTTATGGGCCGGTTGATTTAAATGAGCTGTGGAAATGTTACGGGAAAAGTCCGAACGTTGAGTCAGGACACATTAAAAATTGCCTTACGCTTGGATAATTTGCAGGCCATTTAGGGGATATTCATTAAATAATTTTAGGGGATATTCATTATATAATTTTAGGGGATATTCATTAAATAATTTTAGGGGATATTCATTAAATAATTTTAGGGGATATTCGTTAAATAATTTTAGGGGATATTCATTAAATAATTTTAGGGGATATTCATTAAATAATTTTAGGGGATATTCGTTAAATAAAATGAAATATTTAAGATGCGAAAAGACAGTTAGTAAGTCAACTATTGTGCCTTAGAGCTTAGTGTCATGACAAAAATTTTAGTCTCCTTGCTGTGACTTAAATCTTTTGAATATTGGAATCTCTCAGCTGAGGATTATCAGGTGATGTAATATGGAACGTGAAAGGTGCTCAAAGAATAAGAATAGGAAATAAAAGCAACTTTCAATTGGGTACATGAAATCAGATTATTATTCTCTTTGCTCTTAGAGCCAATAAAAAACTTCATCACCAAAGCTCTTTGTTACGACTTCCTTCATTCCTAATAATTTTCTAACTGAACTCAGTTAGTTTTTCCAAAAACTAACTGCTTTTATTACTATAATAGATTATTTATATCTTAAACTAGTGGTCGGCTCCCGGCTTCGCACGGGTGCAATTTTTTACTCAATCCAGCTGATAAAATTACCTTACATCGCCAGCTGTTAGAATCTTTTGGAACTCACAGATAAATAATTGCTGGATTGAATAGGTATCAACAGATGGCGCTACGTTAGTAATATTATATAATTTGCAAAAAAATAATAAACAAAATGAGATATAAACTATCCTGTCTTTTAAGTTGGACCAAATTACATATAGTTACCAAATTTTATCAAAATCGGTTCAGTAGTTTGGGAGTTCATCGCGGACAAACAACGTGACACGTAATTTTTATATATATAAGGAATAGAATTGGTCATTGAAGTGACCGACCGTTCAAACAAGCATTCGGCTAATTCTTTTTATATAAGTAAGTTTTATATAAGTACGTAATGGGTACATCTATATCTATATCTATATCAATATCTATGTCTATGTCTATGTCTATGTCTATGTCTATGTCTATGTCTATGTCTATGTCTATGTCTATGTCTATGTCTATGTCTATGTCTATGTCTATGTCTATGTCTATGTCTATGTCTATGTCTATGTCTATGTCTATGTCTATGTCTATGTCTATGTCTATGTCTATGTCTATGTCTATGTCTATGTCTATGTCTATGTCTATGTCTATGTCTATGTCTATGTCTATGTCTATGTCTATGTCTATGTCTATGTCTATGTCTATGTCTATGTCTATGTCTATGTCTATGTCTATGTCTATGTCTATGTCTATGTCTATGTCTATGTCTATGTCTATGTCTATGTCTATGTCTATGTCTATGTCTATGTCTATGTCTATGTCTATGTCTATGTCTATGTCTATGTCTATGTCTATGTCTATGTCTATGTCTATGTCTATGTCTATGTCTATGTCTATGTCTATGTCTATGTCTATGTCTATGTCTATGTCTATGTCTATGTCTATGTCTATGTCTATGTCTATGTCTATGTCTATGTCTATGTCTATGTCTATGTCTATGTCTATGTCTATGTCTATGTCTATGTCTATGTCTATGTCTATGTCTATGTCTATGTCTAATGTCTATGTCTATGTCTATGTCTAATGTCTATGTCTATGTCTATGTCTATGTCTATGTCTATGTCTATGTCTATGTCTATGTCTATGTCTATGTCTATGTCTATGTCTATGTCTATGTCTATGTCTATGTCTATGTCTATGTCTATGTCTATGTCTATGTCTATGTCTATGTCTATGTCTATGTCTATGTCTATGTCTATGTCTAATGTCTATGTCTATGTCTATGTCTATGTCTATGTCTATGTCTATGTCTATGTCTATGTCTATGTCTATGTCTATGTCTATGTCTATGTCTATGTCTATGTCTATGTCTATGTCTATGTCTATGTCTATGTCTATGTCTATGTCTATGTCTATGTCTATGTCTATGTCTATGTCTATGTCTATGTCTATGTCTATGTCTATGTCTATGTCTATGTCTAATGTCTAATGTCTATGTCTATGTCTATGTCTATGTCTATGTCTATGTCTATGTCTATGTCTATGTCTATGTCTATGTCTATGTCTATGTCTATGTCTATGTCTATGTCTATGTCTATGTCTATGTCTATGTCTATGTCTATGTCTATGTCTATGTCTATGTCTATGTCTATATCTTTATCTATATCTATATCCGTGTAAAACCAGAGGCGGGTCTTTAGTATAAAGTTTGATAGTATCACATGATTTCATATAATATATTTTTTTTATATGTTCTATTAAATGTTTCTAGCTACCTCATTTTCTTAAATTGTCAGTAGCATCATTTAAAACACAAAAAATCTCTGAATTTACGCGAACTTTATTGTAGATTGTAATACTTATAAAAAAAGAATGAATTCTTCCTAATTAAATTAGTCAATCATGTTACGGCAACGTTAATTTAATTATCAACTAAAGAAAAGGACGAATAAACTGACATTAATTAATAAGAACTGAACTGGCTTGGTTTCGGACAGTTATGACATTGATGGGTATCACCCTAAGGTTTTGTTATTACATCTTAAATGAGCACTGTAAGCACAAAAGACACAGATTTTTTATCTTTCTTAAATGATTTTTAAATTTCAGTGAAGACCAGGTAAAACCAAAAACCAAAGAAAATATTTTTTTGAAACTAATAATATGAAATAAAATAAATAAAAATATCGAAAACAATTAAAAAGAAATAATCCCATTAAACTCAATAATTTTTTCTTCAAAGAAACAAGTTTCATCTGTTAAAACGAAAATAAACTGAAGACCTGATATTCTTACAAAACTGATTGATCTTATAATTTTAAAAATTAAAAAAAATAAAATTTTATTTACTCTACAATCAAATGGATCCGAACACTTAACTGCGCCTCCACACTACTCGCGAAGTGCCTCGCCGAATTATTCGGGAAAGTTGATCGAAGTACGAAGTGCGTGGCTACACACTCGTTCAACCTCGCGGGGAACTCATTCGCGCTACTTCGAGTCCTTTGACTTGGGCGCAAAAACCGACAACAAATGGAAGTAGCACGAGGCGAGGTAAAGTTGGACGGGGTAAGACGAAGTGCCCGTCCAAATTCTCGTATTCGCTTCGCCTCGGCCTGAAGCCGCCTTCAGAAATATTCAGGGCGGTCAGCTCAAGTGTGCTGAGCAGGGTTAGCCTTGCAGCCGCGATGGCGACACTACACTTCTCAGCCTCAGTCGGCTCTCAACCATGCACCAGGCAGGACGTGAGGGCCCCCGCGCCGCCTACGCCTCGCCAATCAAGCGCAGTGTCCCCTGTAACTATTAAAACGCAACAAAAAACGTTCCTAGTTTGCTAGTGCTTAATTCTGCTAGTGCTAGTTAACTAAGTTGTCAAGAAATTGCGTGCTTTAGAAGAAGGAAGTTGAGAAACAGATAGAGAAGAAACTTCTCCAAACATAATAGAATTCAAGTGAAACACTTTATTAAGGTTTCGATAAATTATTATATTAAATCTGTTGTAAAAATTTAGTTAGCATTTTATTAAAAATTATTAACATTCCATTTATTAATATTTAAAATGTTGCAATATTTGTAACAAATTGATACATTATATTATGTGGTTTTCCAATTTGATTTAATTTCAACGGATTATACGAATAATTCTCTTTTCGAAATTTCCACAGGTTTTCATATAAAGTAGGGTGTATTATTACGTAGCTCATTAATCAGTACTTAAAAATTTAATTGGAAAACCACCAGGCATTAACTGAAATGTTACAAAAGCGTTGTTTAACTTTTAGGCTATGAAGGCTTTGTGAATAGGGGCCGTACATACTGTTACATATGGATTTGAAAAATCTTAAGCTTGCATAGTATTTAAAGATCCAATTTTTTTAATCAACCTGGCTTTTCATCCTAAAATATAGTATATGTTATATCTACGAAATATAAATTATCTTCCGCGTTCGGACTTCACACTCTAACCAAGATATATCTTTTAAGTCCGTTCTTTTTTCCCACCTTCTAAATTGTTATGTGCGAATTTCGATCAATGGGCGAACTTATTACTTATTAAGTAATAAAATCTCTTAAAATAATAATAATAAATCTTTCCCCTTAAGTTGGCTTTGGCAAGTAAATGAAATTCTAAATGTGTTTAGTACCTATGTGTGTTGTGCTTAAATTACACGGACAGATACAAATAGTGGACCATCTAAGATATTTGGACTGTCCGAGTTGGAACGACCGCACACATATCAAAGATGACTTCACTCTGAGAGAATATTTCCTTCATTAAAATTTATGTATATTAAAGATAACATAAACATTTTACATAAACTTTTTTTTTTAAACTTTTTAATACTTTGTATTAAATATATCTTGACTTTAGCCGTAACTGGAGCATATTTACACAAAAGAATTTGTTTTATGTGAATATGCTCCTATCATATATAATATTATCTCATCTGAATATACACGTACCGATTTAACTAAATAAATCACGGAATCAATTTATTATTAAATTTTTATTTCATTTTTATAAACACACCAACAGTACATCTATATCTATACCTTTGACTATAATATAATAAAATAAAGTAACTAAGTAACTAAGTTTTTCCTAACTTCTTCAATATCACTCAACAGATTTTTATACGTTTTTCACTAATGAAAAGGCCGATAAACGAGGAGGAATTGTATATATAATACAATTTGTAGAGAAAAATGCATTCGTGCGAAGACGGAGGTGGGTCGCTAGTGGTCACATATGAAAATCAGGACTCAATTTCTTGGACTTGACCAAATTGAACCGAAACTATAGGTAAAAGTATGACATAATATAAAATAAATATTACTATGATTCTTTGATAAACAATGCTGCAAGAGTCTGTAAAGAAACGGAAAACTTATGAAACACTTTGAAGAAACCCTTTGTGCAGCAAACTTTCTTGTTAAATTAAAAATATACGAGTAATTCTACCCTACTCGCTCTGAGTTGTTTGCAAAGTCTCAACTGTATGTTGGTTTCAAGAATAATTTAAATAAAATCAAAATTAAATTACACACACTCAAAATGTTTACAATTACAGAGTTAAAATTTGAAGTGAAAGTCAAATTATCGCATGTCGCTCGATTTTCACAATAGTGGAAGTTTTACTTTTTTTTTGTTTATTTACATTGGATTTTTATTAATTTTGCCCATTATTTATTTATGTTCATGAGTAATTTAGCTACCACACAATTCTTATAGGTTAGAATGAGCGCATTTGACATCCATAGTAATACCTCCTGTAGGTATGAAGCTAGTGACGTCCCTATTAATACTGTGGTTGATTTCAAAAACCGCAGTAATACACGGACGGCTGATTTATTGGTGTCAATCACTGCGTCAGTAATTTTTAATATATAAAATTCTCGTGTCGCGGTGTTTGTTGCCAAACTCCTCCGAAACGGCTGGACCGATTTTGATGAAATTTTGTATGCTTATCGGGTAGGTCTGAGAATCGGCTAACATCTATTTTCCATACTCCTAAGTGATATTTTTTTGTATGGCAAAACAACGTTTGCCGGGTCAGCTAGTAATAAATATTAATCAATAAAAATTCAATTTTTAGGAATTTTTTTATGAAAATCAGTTATTACTTTAATTGTACATGCAAAAACATATGTATATTTCGAATTTATCACCAAAAAAAAAAATATCTTTTCGTGTCACCTCTTTTTACACACGAACTGACACAATAAGGCTAAATTTTTGGTTTCTACAACCCTCCTATATTTAATTATTAATAACTAATTCAATAATTGTCGTACATGTAAAATTTGTATGTCGTTATTTATTTAGAAGCATAAAATATTATTCAAATTATTTTCAAATTATACAAACTCATATATCATTTATTATTTATACTAAAACTAAAAAGATCCGCAGTAATACCTACACCCGCAGTAATACCCACTCTTACCCTAGGTATTATATTGTACCAGGCCTCAAAGGGTCATAGCGACCCGGGCCGTGCGGGCGTACTGCACGGTCAGCCACGGGGCCGTGCGTGCTCGCAGGCACGCCCCCGTGGCATGTCGATGCCCTGGTTTTGTCCCAGGTGCATCGGCATCGGGTCGCTGCAAGGGCCCAAGGAGGAAGACCCGTCGCTGAGGAAGTGCGACGGGTCCGCGCAGAGGCGCAGGAGAGGGCCATCTGGGACTGGAGTGAGGCACTCCGTGAGCCCAAATTCGGCCGCCGGACAATAATGGCGATACGTCCATTGTTGGAGGAGTGGGTGAGGCGCCGACGAGGTGGCCTCACCTTCCGTATGGTGCAGGTAATGACCGGGCACGGCTGCTTCGGCCATTATCTGCACCATATTAAAAAGGAGGACCCTGACGACACGGCCGAGCATACACTCGAAGTATGCTCGGCTTGGAGTCCACAGCGCCGCGATTTGAGGGCGGCGCTGGGTGGTGGCGTCGTCTCATTGTCAAGCATGGTTGAAGCCATGCTTGACAATGAGAGCATCTGGAAAGCGGTCGCCTCCTTCTGCGAATCTGTAATGTCGCAGAAGGAGGCAGCTGAGAGGGAGTGAGAGGAAGCGGCAGATCTCGGCTCCCTCAGACGCAGACGGCCGGGCAGGAGAAGGCGGGCATATCAAGCCCGTCTTCAAATGCCCTAGGGGACCTGCGCACACAGCTGCTAACTGTGTGTGCCTGCACGGGTCCCCCCCGTCTATCCCCCCATTGGCGTTAGCCTAGCCATCGATGGCTAGGCTGCCCTGGGGTGGATCGGAGTTGTTGCCTCGGCAGAGCCCGGTCCACCCTGCTCAAAGGGCAAGGAGATACCGGGGAGTTTTAGTGGGTAGGGGCCAGTTCTGCATGCTACGTGAGCACGCGGAGTATGCTGGTCGACCCCCACATACCCCTGTCGCCTTGCAAGCGGCAGGGGATCAATAAAAGGATTTCTCCTCGATAAAAAAAAGGTATTATATTGTACAAATATTTCATAAACAAAGAAATACGTAGTATTGATTTACAATAAAAAAATACAATATAAAATTTTCACAATCATTAAAAAATATCCCCGTACAAATAAAATTGAGTGTCAAGTTTCAAAGGTTTGTATTGCATTACTTGCAACTAACAAAAGTTTAACCCGATCGGCATCGTTAAAATATAAAATAACAGCGCATCCTGTGATTTCGGTTCGGTTATTAGTTTGACCGCACCCCGAGGCCATTTGAAACTTATCCGAATTCGTGATTCGATGAGTATAATCGAGCTTGAGAATTTACAAAACTTTGTCCGTAACTCGAGATCAAACGTCTCCAAGTTTGTCCTTTTGTTTTTACGATGAAACGTATAATTGAATGTTCCCTATCTCGATATTGATTTTTTTGTTTGTTTCTGCTAAGTGTTTGGTGAAAAAAAAAAGAACGGTAATACCGTGTAATGAAATTTAGAATAATCTTGTCTGTACATTGAACATTGAACTATATGTTATTCTAACATAGAAATCTTTGACACTGAAGAAGTTTACAAGAAATTAAGAGCTGCAATAAAAGGGCGGGTAGAGTTTTTACATTGTTTTTTGATCGTAGAACGAAAAAAATAATTTTTCTGAAAAAAAAAAATCGAATAATTTCTTAACTTATAAAATATAACTTATAAAGTAACTTATAACTTTATAATATATAGCCTATGTTATTCGCTGATAATATAACATCCCAACAGTGAAAGAATTTTTCATATCAGTCCAGTAGTTTCGGAACCTATTCAATACAAACATACAATGAAATCTTTCCTCTTTATAATACATATTAGTGTATAGATTTTTCAAACATGTTTTTTTTTTACAAAATTTACTTATTATTTTTTATGTGATGATCGTTACACAAAAGCGCAGCGCAGGACTTCCACCAAAGGTCCAGTACCTCTACCATGAGTTATAATGACCGCACTCGCTAGCGAGTGCGTAAAATATTTATATGGAAAATTGTCAATTTGACATTGACAGTTGACAGTTTTTCATATAAATGTTTTACGCTCTCGCTAGCGAGTGCGATCATTGTAAAATCATGCTAGTAGTTTGCTAGTCATCGCTATGCTAGTCATTGCTATGCTAGTCATTGCTATGCTAGTTATTGCTAGTCATTGCTAGCGAGTGCGTAAAATATTTATATGGAAAATTGTCAATTTGACACTGACAGTTGACAGTTTCTCATATAAATGTTTTACGCTCTCGCTAGCGAATGCGGTCATTGTAAACTCACGGTAAAGGTTAATGGTCGACGGTGGATCGAGGCTGCTTCTGAGCGGTCTTCTTGGAAAATTATGGAGGCCAATGTCCAGCAGTCTGGACGTCCTGCGGCTGAGATGATGATGGTCGTCAGACAGGCTGACAATCTACTTGATGGAAGGTGGCTATCGTTGCCTATTAACACAAGCAACGCTACATTTGCAGCAAATGTTCTGTCGCCTGTAGTAAGATTTTAGATAGTAGATAAGGTAATTGGCTCTGGCCACCGTCACTCGCTCACCGAACACCCGTGCTGTTATTTAACGATAATCTTCTATAAGAAAGGCGGTTGCCGCCATACGGGCTACTTAAATGATTGCAAAATGAAGTGTCTCCTTGCTATATCCAGACCAGAGCCGAGTTTGAAAAGGTTATTTCTAAAGTTGACCCTGCGGGAAATCGAACCTGGGTCCCCAGAGTCAGAGCGCTAAGGCAAGCACCTTAACGACTCGATCAATTGGCTATTCAATTTAATGATTTAAAAATGTTTTTTAAACGCGTTAGTATAGAAAAAAACAGATTTTTTCTCTTTTGCGTCCGAAATATTTTGCAAAATATTTAAAAAAAAAGGACACGGCATGTAATATCATCAAATATGATCTCGTTTGGTGGCAAAAAGCTGTTTCAATATTCAGTCACCCACCCCGCGATAATAATGTTCTGCGCGTGAATGGAATATCAATTTTCAGTTTACATCACACAGGGCGGCATCTCTATTTGTAACTGAATAAAAATAGTCGCTTTAGAATTTATTCTCAACTAGCGACTCGTTCCCGGCTTCGCCCGGGTGCATTTTTTTACGTAAAAACCTTCCCCGATTATCCCTCTATCCATCAGTGAAGACAGAATTAAAATCGGCCCAGCCGATTTCGAGTTTTGCGCTTAGCAACACATTTAGGGATTCATTTTTATATTATAGAGATGTAATGTGGCAAATATTCAATGTCTATTATTAATAAAAAAAATATGTAAAAGGAAACATCATAGATTATTCAAAAATACATTTTTTTATCCGTAGTTCCTTCTTGAAAAATATGTAAGCCTATGTCTTCGTAAGCGTTTCCCAAAACTACCTAACTACCCTAAATTTGAATGCAAAGCGCCATTATCTTCAGTATAGGCGTAATATACTTTGCTATTTGATGAAAATTGCAAAGGGTTTAATTGATTCATCAACTATTATCCAAATTATATTTAAATGTCCCTCATACTAATTTGAGAAATCGCTCTTTGCTGCATGTAGCTCTTAGTAAGACAAATTATAGGAAAAATACATTCATGTCTTGTTCATGTAGACTTTTTAATGAAATTTTATTAGAGGATACAGATGTCGACCTGTTCCACAGTTCCATCTTCAATGGTCTACTATAATACTCTTATTATCGTTGTTATTAGACTAGTTTTCAATCTATAAGTGGAATTTTTTTATTAGGTTTAAGCTATTTACTCACTGTTATTATGTAATTATACTTGTAAATTTCCCTAAAATAAAATAAATAAAATCTATATATATAAAAATCTCGTGTCACGATGTATGTTCGCGATAAACTCTGAAACTACTGAACCAACTTTGATCAAACTTCATAAGTATCTATTATTTGGTCCAACTTAAAAGATAGGATAGTTTATATCTCATTTTGTTTATTATTTTTTTGCAAATTATATAATATTATTAACATAGCGCCATCTGTTGATACCTATTCAATCAGGCAATTATTTATCTGTGAGTTCCATAAGGTTCTCACAGATGGCGGTTTAAAGTAATTTATAGGCTGGATTGCAAAAAAGCACCCCGGGCGAAGCCGGAAGCGGGCCACTAGTAATAAAATAAATCTAATTAAAAATATCATTATTTAAACACCTATTACCTATTTTAATATACGATATTTTAATTTAACCTCAATTTTAGTAGAGGCAAGGCACACTGCACTTCGCAGTCTATCTACGAGTAATTGAGTGCTCATTTCTCTCTAAACCACATCACTCAACATTTTATATTTAAATGCTGTTTTCACGATTTAACGCAAACATTCCGCAAACTAAAAAGATTTAAGTATAATTTTACACTTGTACGTAAAAATACGTTTTAAACAGAATTGTAAAAATACTTTCAAATTCAAATTTTTTTCAAATTTTTTGGAAAATCAACATTTTTATAATTTGTCGCATGTAATTTTACTAATATCTCGCTTTTGCGTCGACCGTCGACCGCTAATTTTAAAAAAGGGTTGCTTAAAATCTGTTCTAATGAGAAAAGTATCCCAATATTTTAAAATATTTTTCGACTATTATCTAGATTATAAAACTACAAATAATATGACGTTAATATCTTATCTGCAAACTAAACACATCATGGCATTATGATCCGCCGGGAATCATAAATTTCTGATTCTAACTCTGTAACGGCCTTAAATTTTGTTTTAAACATGTTCTTAACATGTACTTAAGTGTGTGGTAATGTACTTAATGAAGTGGTTGACAAAGGTTTACTTATCCATACTGCATACTAATATTATAAATGTGAAAGTAACTCTGTCTGTTTGTTATCTTTTCACGCCTAAACTATTAAACCAACCGTCATGAAATTTTGCTTACACATTGACAGGGATATGAAAGCACTTTAATTCAGAAAAAAAGGACTGTTCCCGAGGGATCACCTAAAATAAAATAAAAAACTAACGCAAAACTACGTCAAAGTGTTATAACAAAAAGAGGTCAAGCGCTATATTGCTTATATTTTTTTTATTCAGGCATCAATCGGGCGCGAGCGAAGTCGCGGGGATCAGCTAGTAATTATGTAATTATAATAAGTCTACCAAATGGATAAAAATATCGAACAAAGAATCTGTCTTAAATTTTGATTTGCGAATGGAATTTCGTGTTCACAAAAGATACACAAGGCTTACGGTGAATCCACTTTATCAAAAACACGTGTGTATGAGTGATACAGTACATTCAAGAGACTTTGGACGGCCATCAACGTCTTCAATCAAAAGTGAAGGTGATGATGACAGTTTTTTTTATTATCGGGGTGTCGTGCACTCGGAATTCTTGCGAGAATGCGAGACAGTAAATAAGTAATATTATATGGGCGTTATTCGAAGTTTGAGAGAGCAAATTCGTCGAAATAGACCAGATTTGTGGAAAGAAAACTCATTGATTTTGCACCACGATAACGCGCCATCTCACACGGCTATTATTGTGAACGCATTTCTGGCCAAAAATTCAACAAATCTTTTGGAACAACCGTTATATTCCCTGATATGGCTCCAAGTGACTTTTTTCTTTTTCAAAAGTTCAAATTGCCACTTCGAGGCACCCGTTTTCAGTCGATAGAAGTCATAAAAGACAATTCGCAGCGAGCACTGAAGTTGATTCCAAAAAAATCGTTTAAAAAATGTTTTGATGATTGAGTTATTCGATGGCATAAGTGTATAGTTTCGGAAGGAGCATATTTTGAAGGCGGTACAATAAATAATACATATTTTGTGTTTAATTGACTGATTCCCGGTACTTTCTTGACATAATAGTATAGTCTTTGATGAAAATAGTGTAGCGAGTAAACAAAGCGATGATCAATTTCAACAACTTAAACTTTAAGTTAGCTTTAAGCTCAAGTTTGTCGTATTGTCAACACATCAAAGGGATCTCGGAATGGGCACAGCAACTGTTACAACCGTCAGTATATCAGCTCCGAAATTAACAGAATGTTTTTGGTTACAGCCTGCTTGAGCATTTGTGGGTTTCTCAGAAAATGTGATCTTGTTATTTAATTTTAACTATTATGTATGTATATCTGTATCTGTATCTTAATTATATATGTATATTATACGTGTATCTAGAATATTTGCCGTTATTTGTACTTATAAGCTTTTTAAGTACAAAGTCTGCATTGAAATTAACACAAAACAAGGTAATATATTGTCGATGTCAAATCAAAATCTGCTGAGTGCAAAAAGTATACTGTGAGATATTAGATAAAAAAAAAGTTTAAAAAATTAAAAAATTTCGTTTTCTAGAATGAAAGAAGGAGCAAGAAAAAAAAAATATTACCTACTATGATATTAGCTGAGCTAGCGATTTCTTACGCGCTGTAGCTTGTTTTTTGAAAATCCTACAGGAACCTAAAATTTTTCCACTATAAAAAGTATCCTATGTGTTAATCCAGATAATAAATTATTTGTACAAACAAATAAAAAAAAAATTAAAATTTATAATTTATAATATTTTGATAGTGTAGATTAGTCACCGGTTGTTTTAATATAATAGGTTTGTGTGACAAGACTGCTAGTCCCACCCTAAGGGCTTGTGTAAATTAGTTTTCCTATTTAAGTATATCAATGTGGAACTTACATGGCTTTATTAATGAAATAAAAATACTATATCATTCTAATCAATACTAATAATAAATCTGTAAGTGTATGTATGTATGTATGTATGTATGTATGTTCCTCCATAACTCTGAAACGAATTAACTGATTTTCATGAAACTTGGTAGATAAACATTTGGACGTACGGGACACAGGATAGGCTACTTAATATTTTTCAACGCGGATGAAGTCGTGAGCACCAGCTAGTGATTAGTAAAAATACTATATGAGTACTGTAGCCGTAAAAATCTATTCTAATACTACCGGCTTCGCCCGGGGTGCATTTTTTTTTACGTAAAAACCTTCCCTGATTATCCCTCTATCCATGAGTGAAGACAGAATTAAAATCGGCCCAGCTGTTCTCGAGTTTTGCGCTTAGCAACACATTTAGGGATTCTTTTTTATATTATAGAAAGATTATGAAGAGAAAATTTTTTTTTAAAATTTTTTTCTATATTTGTTTGTAATGAACAAACTCAAAACGTGGTTTGAGTTTGGTGTCAGTTCTTTCTCAATTCTCATAGAATATTCATTTTGAACAAATGGCAAGTGCAAATGAATTGACTTTTGTAACAGAATGAAACTTAAAAAATATTTTTATTTATTTATTGTAAAATACTATTATTTATTTATAATAAAAAGACTTTTATTTATTTATCGTAAAAAAAAATCGGTGCAAGGAAAAAAAAAGAGTTCTATGTATCTATGTAATTTAAACAGCATTCTAATGTTCACATGTTGAATGTACATCCAACATGTGAATTTATTAGAATAGTTTTAAAGTGGAATTTCATCATATGAAGCTAACGAGCACAATAGCAGAAATAGTTTCAGCAAGTCCATTTGACGGGTGTTGACTAAAACACAAGCAACACCGCAGGATGCAATTAGTCTTCCGATCCTGGTAGCATCCTAACTTATTAATGTTATAAATGCGATATTGCGCATCAACCGAACAACCTGAAATTTCGCATAGGTTCACTTTGTCAGGAATACAAAATGGGACATAAAGTAGAAAAGTACTGTTCCCTAGGTATCGGGAAAATTTAAAATTTATCATCTGATACATATATATGAGCAATCAAGATTGATTTAATGTTTTAAACCTAAGAAAAAGGGACGCGGACGAAGTCGCGGGTAAAAGATAGTATATATTAATACGTGCTGTCGGTGAATGCCTAATGTTAAGTGTCTTGCCACTACAAGATATATAAAATGTTATTAATATGTAAAGCGAAAACTTTGGATCCCTTTTTTGAGAAAATTTCGTGGACGGAGGGTTTGAAATTTTGTACAGTTAAAATTTATATGGAGATGGACTGGAGAAAAATTAAAATTTATATTAAAATTTATATGGAGAAGTTAATATTTTTTTAGAATATGCATTAGAATTACATTAAATTAATTAAAATAAACATTACACACAATACCGCGTGTTAGACACACGCAACACGTTTCAAACGCATGTAATATATTGTATGTGTACCTAGTCTTTGGTTTATGGTAGAATTTCGACCACTGGGTGACCTCTGATATTCTCTAGACAAAGTTAACACGACAAAAAATTGTGATCTAGTGGAAATATAGGTATTACCTGGTGCGTAACAATATGTATAAGGCGCAAAAGTGTTTGAGAGCTGTGTTAGACGAATTCCGTCACGTCCGTCAGTTTCTGACATGTTCTGCCCTACTCAATTTAACTTTGGGGATCATTTCCACCAAAGTGCGTCAAGAGTCCCGCCTGCCTTTGATCTTTATATGCAAGCGAATATAGCCAACCAATTATAAAACAAGTCACGAGCAGCGTGTCATGAGTTATTAAAGATATGCGAAGTGTAGGGATGTGTGACTAACACCGGTATTCACGAACAATACTTGTCTAAGTATCATGGCTACAGTTGCTAGTAAATTTGTTTTTAACCGTGTTTTGGCTTGTGTGTCATTGTATCTGTGTGTCTGATCCAATTTTGATCCGTTTTTTGTTTTGTTTGAAAGCTGACGAAATCACGTACGATAGCTAGCTGTCCTATTTGCACTAGGGCAAATATAAATAAATAATTATAGAGAAGCAGATCAATGAGAACTTTTATTTTATCGCTGTGTAATTTGGCTATGTAAGATAGGGACTTTTGTAAATATTCGGAGAGCAATGGAGGCGAAACGAAGTCAATTCAAATCAAAGTTACAAAAGAAGACCGCTGATTCTTATCTGAGAAGCGTAAAGTTAAAAATTCACAAGTCGGAGACCTTTGTCTTCACTTCGGCCTCAAATTCTGTTGGACACGTTCCGAATTAGAAACGACCTAAGTTGGTTCGCTTAACTGTTATATCAAGTTTCGTTAGCGATATAACAAATTTTTTTCGGGTCCAACAAGTTTCGCTTTTAGATACAAATTCTCGACTGGGCGGATCTTAGCGACCTTATCTTACACTGACATAATTGAATAAAAATAAAATTATTTTGAAGTGTTATTGACATGAAGAATGTATATGTATATATATCTATATTTGTTGAAAAAATTACAAAATGCTTGCGAAGCCAGTAACATACCGCTAGTATCAAAATTAATCATACTAACAGTCTACGCTTCGAAAATGAATACATTTCAATAATATGAAGCGTTGTTTAGTTTTGTGTGACTAAAATTCGTTTCACTCGAAAGACTATTTTCTAAACTTTTTAATACTTAATGCTTGAATTTAATTATGTGTGGAATTCCTAATTTACATTCAGTACGACGCAAGATTGACACACTTCTTAATGATTATAAGAAATGTCGACTTTCATTTGAATACATTCTTTCAAGACTCGGAAGCTTCAGGTAAAAAAAGTGGTGTAGCTGTGTGTGGACATGGCCGTGTGTTTTACAAGATTACGTGAACTTTATATATGTAAGTAAACGATTATATTATATACTAGCTGGTGCCCACGACTTCGTCCGCGTTGAAAAATATTAAGTAGCCTATCCTGTGTCCCGTACGTCCAAATGTTTATCTACCAAGTTTCATAAAAATCAGTTAATTCGTTTCAGAGTTATGGAGGAACACACATACATACAATACCTACACTTACAGATTTATTATTAATATTGATATTGACGTAAACGATTCTTTAGCTATTGAGTGCTGTAATTTAATTTTGGATTTAGATCTATACCTACTATTATAAAGAGAGAAAATCTTCTATATGTTATATCTTCTATAACTCAAAAACTACTAGACCGATTTTAAAAATTCATTACATTATCAGCGAGTAACATAGAATATATTTTATAAAAAGTTACCCGAGCGAAGTCGCGTGTAACAGCTAGTGATAGATATAGTGTAGTGGAATAAATAAAGTATTGTATTCACGTCAGAAATATTGTACAAAATACGTATGCGCTGAAAAGTAACAAAGACAGTATATCCTTAAACGACTCACTTAATATAAATCTTCGTAGGTAAGTTCCCAACTTTGAAGAGACTTTGGGGCGCCGAGAGGACAAGACCTAACCAACAACTAACCAACTACTTAGAGTTTTCTCTCCAACATCTGGTCTATTATTTATTAAGAGTAAGTTTTGCATACGTGACTACCAGAGTTGATATTATGTAACTACGTTAAACGTGTTCTTTTTTACTTTTACATCGTTCAAGAGTATTCATTTTACTGAATTTTACTTCTTATTTAGATAGAAAAGAAAGAAAAATCATAAAAACAAGGTCTCGTGAGATCATTTTTGATATATATATTTTTTTATTTTATATTTTGTATGCACTTTATAATATTTCATTTCACAAACATTTCACATAAGTATATGTGTATTTTACGAAAAAACCCAAGCTAGTAAAATAATATGACTTTTTTGTGAAATGAATATTGTTTCACTATATACTTAGCTCAAAGTATAATAAGCCTTTAGAGATTTTTATGTCGAAATTTAATCGCGTTACTTTGTTAGGCGTTTTCAGAACTTCTAGCAAACATGAGATTCAAAGAATATTTTATATGTAAATATGTCTAACGAATTTAACGATTTTATGTTTAACTCAAAACTAAGGGAAGGAAAAATTCTTTCAAAAATATTCAAAGAGGGTCAATTAGTGGAATTAATGAGACCAGATTTAATGTGTACAAAATAGAGATCGGGGGTCAGAGGTCTAAAATTTCTTGCGCACATAAAATGTAGCCAAGGAGAAACCCCAACCAGTTTGTGTGAAGGGTCTTAAATCCGGAACGTTTAGTGGACGACGTTGCCAGGGTCAGTCCCATGCGAGTAGCCAAATAGCCACTTCTACGCACGCGGGTCTTTGTCAGTGTGGCCACTAAAAGAGAGTCGATCTGATATATCTGTGCATTTTTTGAAATCCATCTTAATTTTTTGTGTACTTACAATAGAAATATATATACAAATTTTGTACATAACGATTATGATTATAAATTTAAAACAATTTTTGTAATTTCAGCTTTATATTTTCTGGAATCACCTATGAATGCAATGCAAGTAATACCTATCAAGGGGGATGAAATGCGCTGCAGACTTGTATCCTAATAATTTATAAATGCAAATGTTTGTATGTTTGTTCCTCAATAATGCAAAAACGGCTGAACTGTTTTAGATGAAGTTTGACACACAGATAGTTTTTTTTTTACCTGGATTAACATATCCTGGAAAAATGTTAGATTCCCGAGGAATGGTTTAGGAATATTAAAAAAAATCGCCGACTAAGCATTATATCCTAAAGTCCCATGGCTATCCTCATCCAGTGGTAATTATAGTAATAATAATCTATTATAAATAGATCATAATTATGTTTTGAAAAATATATAGTATAAATTATAAACCATGAAATAAAAAGCAGCTTCCTTTTATACAAATAAAGATAGCATTTGTTTATAAAAATAATCACGGTTTGTATTGTGGGTAGTAACAGTTATTAACTAAACCGTAATAACCAAAAACCATGCAATATTGAGCAATCGTAAGAGTGTATTTTGTAATTATTATTTTTTCAGTTTATAAATGAAGATATTAATGGAGATACTATATGTGTATACTTCTGGTAATAAATTCATATGATGTGTTTATTCCAAGGAGTAGTTATTTAAAAATAAGCAAATAAAAATATAAAGTAGACAATTTAATTTTCGCCAATTTAATAGCTCCGCACTTAATGTCTGAATCTGCCCAATAGGTCTGAGTTTTATTTAGTGCGATATATATTTGCGTCTGACGCATGCTAGATCGGAGTATATCTTATTTTACTGTGTATCTCTACATTCGCATAGTTTGTGTCAAGTCGAAACCAAATCACGAATAGTATTTGTGAAAACTAAAGTTAATTCCTTTATTTTCTGAGTAAAGTAATTAATTTTACTGATGTGATTCTTGAATTTACAGATTCTGGTTTCATTACTCGAAAGGTTAAGGGTAAAAACGCAATTTTTTTTTTTACGTGTGTGATTTAATTGCTTTTTTCGTTTATTTTATACAATATAAATAATAAATATAAATATCTTCACACATTCCACACAGCACCATCTAGTTCCACACTAAGCAACTTAATGCTTGTATTATGGATACCAGACAGTTGATATAATATTAGGGGTTAAAGTATGAAATTGCCGATTTGTACTGAAAAATAAAAATTCGTTTTTTTTTTAATCTAACATATTTATTTAATCAAAATAATTACCATTATTATCTATACATTGCTGCCATCTAATAGGAAGCTCATTTATGCCTTTGCGATAGAACTCTGGTGATCTAGATTCGACAAACTGTGTGAAAGCATTTTGCACTGCCTCCTGAGAAGAAAACTTTTTATCACGCAGAAAATTGTCCAAATCACGAAAAAAATGGTAGTCCGTTGGAGCAAGGTCTGGCGAATACGGAGGGTGACGAATGGTTTCTAATTGCAGTTCCTGTAGAGTCTGCAGATCAGTCAAATCATGAGGCACCCATTTTTCATATTTTTTTATTTTATTGATTTGACGCAAATGAGTCAATATTGTTGGTAAGGTAACGTTAAACCATGCCGCTAATTCCTGGGTAGTTTGGCTCGGATCGGCTTCCACCATCTCTTTCAAATCATTGTTATTCACCTGTGTGGGCGGTCTTCCACGTGGTTCGTTCTTAAAATCGAAGTTTCCATCACGAAAGCGTTTAAACCAAAATCGCACAGTGCGTTCATTAGCAGTCCCCTCTCCAAATGCAACATTAATATTGCGAGCTGTTTCTGCCGCGTTAGTTCCGCGTCGGAACTCGTATTCAAAAATCACACGAATTTTCGAAGTATCCATCTTTATTGTCTAAGCTGAATAAAAAAAATAACTGAAAGTTGATAATCGAATGTTGCACATTTTTTAAAAGAAGAACTACATAGGTACCGTATGAAAAAAGTTTCACTCAAAAATCTCAAACCATGAAGGTTCTATGTCAATTCGAAGTACCTATTACAATAAAACGGCAATTTCATACTTTAACCCCTATTACATAGATTACTTTTTTTTTGTAAATACATACATATTATAAATACAAACATCCATGACTCAGGTACAAAGGTAAATGTTAGCACATAAACATTTGCCCCTAGCGGGATTCGAACCCGCGACCGTTTGGTTAACAGCTAGAGTTACTAGCCACTAGACCAAACGTGTAGTTAATCCTAGAGACTGCTACCTCAGATGACGTGGTATTCTTACATACCATGTAAGAATGGTTTTGATATATTTGACAGCAGGTTTTCTCGTGTCAAAAATAGATTAAGACTGATATTTAAATAGAAAGTAAGTAAATGTTATTATTTAAGAATTATTTAAGAATTTAAGACATGTATTAATAACCATTAGTAGTTAAGTTAATTTAAACATGTTTAGTACACTGTTTAGGAGTGCAATTTAGATTAATCTATACACTTGTTATTTATAATTATCATGTATATAATTGTACTCTGTTTGTGTACTTCATCAAATAAATAATTTTTTTTTCATTTTGTTAAACACAGCGGCCTAAACCGGGCGAAACACCTATCTGGACATAATTTCCTTTTTTTTTGTAACTTAGTATCAACATCTAGTTAGATAGTTGACAAATATTAAGCTTTTTTAATCAGTACTTAGTAGGCAAATAAACAAGTAATTCGAGAAATCAAAAATAGTGATACATTCATACAAATCATCAAATTTATAAACTGTTTTGGGCATCTACTTAATTATTCTATGTAACCTACTCCATTTCGAATAGATACTTAATTCATATACCTTAAAACCTTGTACTTCTAATGTAGGTAAGTAACTTATGTTAAGCAGTAAAATAATCTTTCGCAATTATGTCGCATGGAATTTTGTTCATAATAGTAGTAAATTCTCTTGAACTTAACCATGGCATAGAACTTGATGCCTGAGAAGCAATTAATGAGGACTATCGTTTTTTTGCTCACCAGTTGGCGCCACTGATGACTAAGGTCCAGAGGTATAGCTGTCAAAGGCGATTTTATAAGATCGGCGCCGAAACAAAGTTTTGAATCTTGAATAATATCTGGTTTATTAATTATAAATAACTATTATCATATCGAGTAGCTATGCCGCAATGCTGTGCAGTTCCGTTTTGTTCGGAAAAAAAGGAGGACATATGTTTCCAAAAGATAAAACTGTTCTAAAACAGTGGCTTGTGGCGATTCGTAGGAATAACTATACTCCGACAAAACACTCTCGTGTTTGTAAAAAAACATTTTAACCCCGAGGATTATGTGTTGCCCAAAGAATCAAATACAGAAAATAGTAAGTAATAAGCTTTTTTATTCATCCTTAATTGAGTAACGTTTACGTTACTTTCGTATGTTGTAATGTTCTGTTCACAAATTTTCAGCAACTCTTAAATTAAAGCCAAAAGTTGTACCTAGTCTATTTTCTTGGAACCAAGAAAGTGAAGAGACAAAGGAAATTAAAAGAAAACGTGCAGAAAGAGCTCATCAACGTCAAAAATAGAAACTGGAAACTGCCACACTTTCTTTAGATACAGACGAAACTCAACATGAAGAACATTTTGTCAGTAAATGCCATATATTCTTAATTATTCATATTATCACAACAGCTTCAAAAAACATAAACTGCACCATAGTGACATTTATTTTTCCGCTATTTTTGCGCCTTTTTTTCTTAATTCCGCTTTCAAAGCGTTCACATTCATCGCCAAATAATCAATATTTGCGATAATTTCACGAAGGAGATCACTTTTCAACAGGTAAATTAAAGAAATTATAATTTATGTCACGAAGCCCCCTAAAACCAGGGAAAATTGAATTTTTTTGGACCTCACGCGACACAAGCGCCTCTAGTGGCAAATTCACACGCGATAGACCCCATTGTGAGAGTATGTGGTTGGGGGATGTATTGTAGGTAATGTTAAATATCGGTTTAAGGTCGACAAATTGTATTTCTTGTAGCACGCCAGCTAATCAGTCATAAAGAGAGAACGGCGGGCTGACATGTGAGTGACATGAGAATGGCTTACATGAGAACTTTATTATTAGTTGCTAACGACAGTCAATGTAACATCAAGTCATGGTACACGATATTTACATTATGTAAATATTCGCAACGTTAATACTTTAGTGTCACTTCGTCGGCGCAATTTTTGTACAACTTTGGCCCGTAGTCCCTAATATTTATATCCTTAACCTTATCTATCTATCTATATCTATCTATATATATAAAAAACTCGTGTCACGATAGTAGGGAGATATTGAGGAAGCTGGATCACAGGAGATCCATCATCCTCAATATCTCCCTACGCTTCGCAGTTGCTAATAGTGAATCTATTCATCACGTGTTAATCATCTTTACGGTTTTGATCCAGCTTCCTCAATATCTCCCTACTGTGTTAATCATCTTTACAGTTTTATCAAATTAAATTAATGTATTCATTACATAATATCTAGGATTACTACGATCCGGCATTCTCAATCCTGAGAGTAGTTAATCTATTCATTACGTAATAATCATATCTCAGTTTTATCCACTTAGATTAATGTATTCATTACATAACATCTAGGATTTCTACGATCCAGCATTCTACTTATCTTAATGCAAAGATTCCATTAATTACATACATTTAAAAATACTTACAGATATCATGTATAAGATTAGCTCCAAACAACTTGAATCGATTCATTTCAAAAATATTTAATGTTATTTCTATGTTATGATTTACATTCAATTTTATATAAATTCATTCGTATCTAATCGCACTTATATCTAAATATAAAATAAAAACAAGGTTATAAGTATTTATATTTATTAATAATATGATTACTCATTTTTTAAATGTATTGAGTCTTGTATTTTACTAATTAATTCATTAGCTAACTTATATACATCATCCATGAATGTGCTCTTTAAAACATACTGGGCACACACCTCCGCGTTACATGTACATGTCGTATTGTTAGCGTCTTCAAGCTTCTCACTATCCCAAATTTCTATTTTTATTATCTTCGAGCCATTCATAGGTCTTTTAATAAATGAGAAGGACTTCACATCCTTCGTTCTTTTGCGAGAGCCACCTTCCCCCGGATTTCTTTCAATGTAGTTCACCGCCTTTCTCTGAATGCCTTCAGTATTCATGGGTACAAAGTTGAAGTAATCATCGGAATCCTGAAAGACAACGATATTAAAATTTAAATATATAACTAATAATTAAACTGTTCTTAAAATAAATGTTTAGAAATGTTACTTACCGACATCACTTATTATGACAGTAGCCTCAAACAAGTTGATCGATTCGTTTGAAAACGTATAATGATATTTTCCCGTGATTTAACACTCAATTTATACATAAATTTCACGTCAATAAGTTTGATATTAGAGCTGAAATCAAACACTGAAAGACACATTCCTTCGAATGTGATGCATTACAAACCAAATAAGGTTGGTAACTAGAACCGAAATAATCTCGAAATTCCTTAGTACATATATGGGAGCGATGATTTCATGTAAGATAAGGTTGCTAATAGAACCGAAATAATCCCGACATTCCTTAGTACATATATGGGGAGTGAGTCGTACATGTGAGAAGTTTAGTATTCGCTTACTCTTCATAATTACAAATATGGTGTGTTTTGGCTGAAGTTTCACTGCTATATAAACCGGGACTGCACTTCATACCCATCACATTTCAACCTGACCAAGGCGAGAGCGCTAATTCTACCAGACAGCAGGCATCACATTCATTAAAAAAAAATGTAAGTAATGTTTTATATACTTAAATAAAAATACCTATGTGTGTTTTCAAAGATTTAGATGTAGTTTACAGGTTTGTAGCTTTCTTTCTTTTAATATTGTGTTACATAGAGCCTATTTATGTAGGTTCCCGAGTGGATCTGCATGATATCGTTTCATATTGAAATTTAATTACTATTATTACAAACAAAATTATTATTAAATTATTACTTATTTCTATGTAACCAATGAATAACAGTTTTTGTTTAATTCAGGTCCACTGCCACCTCTCTCTTCCCCATACTCTCTGATGATGAGTCTTGTGAGGGAAAATCAAGCCGACTCAAGAGACGTTCAACGCATTCGCATCCTTCAACGTCTTCCTCAGCTTCACCTCAGCGGGAGCGACCGGCGGAGTCGAGCCGGTCAAAGAAGAAAAAGGTTACTGTCACCCCCGTTCACGTGAAACCGGCCACCGCACACGACCTGTTTGGCACGGACAGTGAAGAAGAGGTGGAACCAGCACCCCTGATAGGTAAAAAACAAACACCTATAATATCATACATGACACGTAGAGTTGCGAACGGTCACACTCGTCAGACAAATGATATAAAGCCTGGGTCGCATTTCATTGAATTAAAAGTGTATCGCTGTGAAGAAATTGAAAATGTGCAGCCAATGAATAGGTGGCGGCATGCTGTCATATGCGTGAAAAATAAGACAGATGAGGGTACCGAGGCATGGCGTCACCTTACCGATTTTGTTACAGCCACACGCCGCGAGTTTAGAAACTGTCCCCCTACTTTTATAAACAACTCATATTAATTCTCAATATTCTTTTTTTCTTTTACAGTTAATCAATTCATGAATCAGAAACGATTAGATTCAGTTTACTGTCAAAAATGTAATATTCAATTACCAAGAAAGACGTATCAATATCATTTGAGAACAAATTTGCATAAATCTAACTGTTTACTAAAAACTGAATTTAGAAACATCGACATCATTGTTAGTGCATTCAAAAACAGAATAGTAACATACCGTCTAAATCCTACTCAAGGTCTTGAGTACCTTACGCCTGAGGGATTCTTACATGACCATGAGAAGGATATTGTTAATCTTATAAATATATCATTGAAGGAACATGGCTGCATCAAAGTGAGCTTTGAGTTGTTTGCTTATTTTATTCTACCGAAAAGTAGTTAACAACAATTGAAGTCTTTTAGTTCGAAATATGAGATTATTACCAATAACAGTGATTTAAATGTAATGTATTTAAGCATAATTGATGTCTTTAAACAAAAATTATCTGAGTTCGAGCATTGCGAGTCTGGTTGGTCTTTCCTGTCAATAAGTCATCTTGAAATTAATATAAACAAATATTCCCCAATGCGAGGTGGTACTTATATAAAATTACCCCCTGCTGTTGCCAATACCAAAAGTTGTTTAAATATACAAAATAATGATAATTATTGTTTCTTATGGAGTATTGTCGCGGCATTATTTCCAGCTAAAAATAACGTGTGCAGAATAAGTTCGTATCCACATTATTCTCATGTATTGAATATAAAGGGAATGACATTCCCGCCATCACACCGAGATATTCAATTATTTGAAAAAAATAATTCCGAAATAAGCATTAATATTTATGGTGTAGATAAGCATACTATTACAGGCCCATTATATACAACAAAGTCAAAGAAAATTAATCACGTCAATTTATTGTATATCGAGCATGAGAATAAAGGTCATTATTGTTTAATTAAAGACCTTGCAAGATTAGTGCAACGTCAAGTAAGTAAACATAAAAATAAAATGTATCTATGTGAGGAATGCTTACAATTCTTTACATGTGATTTGATGTATAGATCTCATAGTTGTAATAAAATTTTAACTATATTACCGGAAAAAAATTCTGTACTCAAATTCAAACACTATGAAAGGCAACAAAAAATTAATTTTGTTATTTACGCTGATTTTGAAAGTCTATTATTTAATTTCACCGATGTTACTGACAGTAAAATTAAAAGTAATACGCGCAAACTTAAATATCACCAACCATCATGTTTTGCATATTATATATGTTGTTCTCATGATAGCGGTTTAAATAAATACGTTACGTACAGAGGGTCGGACTGCGTAGAAGTATTCGTTGACCGATTAATAAAAGATGCAAAGCGGATACATAATATGTTACTAAATAAGAAATCTATGACACCCTTAACAATAGAACAAGAAAACGATTTTTTAAAAGCTACTCATTGTCATATATGTAAAGAATTATTATTTGACGACAAGGTTTGTGATCACGATCACATTACATCCTATTACAGAGGAGCTGCACACGCTCATTGCAACTTGATATTTAAGGTATGCTCGTTTGTGCCTGTTGTTTTCCATAATTTGTCTGGCTATGATTCTCATATATTTATTAAGGAGTTAGCAAAACATGACGGTTCAATTAAAGTTATACCGAGAACTAAAGAAAAATATTTATCTATAACTAAAATAATAGGGAAAAAGGGCTGTTCACATCCATTACAAATTAAATTTATTGATTCCTTCCAGTTCTTGAGTTCGAGCTTAGATACACTAAGCTTAAATTTATCTGAAAATGATTTTGTACATTTACAGCAAGAAATTAAGAATACAGAACATTTTAATTTAATCCGAAAAAAAGGAATTTATCCTTATGATTACATGGATTCATGGAGTAGATTCAATGAAATTCAACTCCCCTCGAAAGAATGCTTTTATAATAGTTTGAATATGAGTCATATAAAAGACGAGGAATATACTCATGCTCAATCTGTTTGGAACGTTTTTAACATTAAATCGCTAGGTGAATATACGGACTTTTACTTAAAATGCGATGTGTTACTCTTATGCGACATTTTCGAAAGTTTTAGGAACATGAGCTTAAAGTATTATAAGCTCGATCCAGCTTACTATGTAAGTTCACCTAGTTTAAGTTGGGATGCAATGCTTTTATACACTGGTGTTGAATTAGATTTAATTCATGATTTCAATATGTATCACTTATTAGAAAAGGGTATACGAGGAGGGCTGGCTCAATGTTCGCTTCGACATGCGGAAGCAAATAATAAATACTTACCGAATTATGATCAAACAAAACCGTCAAGTTTTTTGTTATATCTTGACTGTAATAATCTTTACGGCTTTGCTATGACGAAACAGTTACCTATCGGTGAATTTAAATTTTTATCATACAATGAAATAAATAATTTTAATGTATTGAGCATTTCAGACTGTGCTGATTATGGTTATATTTTAGAAGTAGATTTATATTATCCGGATCATTTGCATGAGTTACATAGTGACTTGCCTTTTGCTGCGGAAAAATTCTTTCCGCCTGGAGGGAAAACTCAAAAATTAGTCGCAAATTTGTATGATAAATTTAACTACGTTATTCACTACGTTCATTTAAAAAGATGTTTACAAAATGGTCTTATTTTGAGGAAGATTCATAAAATTCTTAGTTTTCGTCAAGAAAATTATTTAAAAAAATATATTGACTTAAATACTAAGTTACGAAAATCATCTACAACAGAATTTCAAAAAGATTTTTTCAAGCTTTTAAATAATTCTATTTTCGGTAAAACTATTGAAAATAGACGAAAACAAGTTAATGTAAAGTTAGTAACAAAATGGAATGATAATGAAAACATAACAAACAAAATAGTAGGTGCGGAAAAGTTAATTGCTAAACCAAATTTAAAGAGCATTTCAATTTTTTCTGAAAACCTTGCAGCTATCCAGTTAACCTTAGATAAAATCGTATTAGATAGACCCATTTATATAGGATTTTCGGTTTTGGAATACGCGAAAGAATACTTGTATCAATTTCATTACAATTTTATTAAACAGAAATACAATAACAAAGCAAGGCTTTGTTACACTGATACGGATAGTCTTCTTTACTTAATTAACACTCAAGATGTATACAGGGATATGTATAATGAAATATCATTATTCGACACCAGTAATTTTGCTGATAATAATCCTTACGGTATGCCTAGACTAAACGCTAAAGTACTTGGTTTATTTAAGGATGAACTAGGAGGTGATTTGATTACTGAATTTGTTGGATTGAGAGCAAAACTTTATTGTATAAATAGCGTTAAAACTCAAATTAAAAAAGCAAAAGGAGTGTCAAGACCGGTTACAAAGAAATTAGTAAGTTCTAATTTTAACGATGCTTTATTTAACAATAAAATTTTCAGTCATAACATGAATGTAATCAAATCAATAAAGCATGAATTATACTCCCAACAAGTAAATAAAATAGTATTAAGTAGACACGATGATAAAAGACGAGTACTTACTAACCAGATCGAAACCTTACCTTGGGGTCACTCGAACTCAATTTATTAAACCATCGAAATTTGTTTAAGGAATGAATGCGATGTACGTATTAGGTCATCATTGCTTATATTTAATACTTTAGGTTGGTTATAACAATAGTAATAATACAACTTTACCGTTTATTATCTTTACTTCTTGTATAAAAGAGTATGTACAATATGTAAGTTTGCATGTAATTCATATTTGTTTGTTTATTCAGGAATAAAGTGTAACAGATATATACGAGTTTTATTTTTTAATACCTCGAATGTCTTTCTATATGCGTACTTACATAATACTCGCACAAACATAAATTATATGTATATAAAGAAGAATCTACAATCGATTCCATTAAACGTAATCATGAAGTTAATTAAACACCCGCTATCACTAGACGTGAACGATATAAAAGTTGACAAAATACCACGTCATGTCAAACATAGTATTCTTTTTCCTAATACTATTCGCTGCATTATATGTGGCCCCTCAAATTGCGGTAAAACAAATGTTATGCTGAGTATATTATTACATGAAAATGGTGTCTGCTTCCAGAACGTTTATTTATATTCAAAGACAACCTTTCAACCTAAATATTGCTTTTTAAATCAAGTTCTAAAAAGTGTACCTGAAATAGGTTTTTTTATTTTTGATGACAATAAATGTGTTGTTCATCCTAACGATGCTTTAGTGAATTCTATAATCATCTTTGATGATGTTGCTTGTGAGAATCAAACAAATATACGCAATTATTTTTGTATGGGGAGACATAAGCAGATTGATTGTTTTTATCTAACGCAAACATATTCAAAGATTCCTAAGCAGTTAATTCGTGACAACGTTAACTTTTTGATAATATTTAAACAAGACGACTTAAACTTGCGGTATATTTACAATGAACATGTGAACTCTGATATGACATGGCTTAACTTTAAGGATTTGTGTTCAAAAATATGGCAAAATAAATATAACTTTCTAATCATTAATAAAGACTGTGAACTGAATAACGGTAGATACAGAAAAATGTTTGACGAATTTATTCATTTTGAATAGTAACTATATAAACTAATTGTAATATCAAATATTCTTCATTTGAATATTATCATTTCGAGCTGAATGTCATCTTGTTACCATGGAACAGAATATTAAAGAACAGTTGATTAAATCCGTGGATGCTATAAAAGGTAAAATAAAACGCATGCGAGATCAACAGATTGAGACGGATTTTCAAGTAAATACAATCTTTAAACCTATTATAGATCCATTGAAGAAAATGATAACTGTAAATAGTCATGGATTCGACACGGAAAAATTAGAACCCTTAATGTCAGTTAAAAATGAAAACAATACCGAAAATGTTATAAGTGATTCAGCAAACATTGAATGTGATGCCATAAGTGAACCGCCCCCGAGTGAGGAATCAAGTATCCCCGAACATTATAGTGAACTCGAGGAAGATGAAGAACTACCTTTTAAATCTGAAAATCTCATGGATATGTCACTCGATAAAGAGGATATTAATGATTTTTACGATAAATTGAATATTCCCTTCGGTGTACGCAGTGAAAATAGAAAGTTTATGATGGGGAATCTACCAGTGAAGTTTTCTTTTAATGAAAATATGTCAACTAAAGAGAAGACTTATTTTATTAATATTGATAACAAACAATACGAATTAACACCGGGGTTAAAGGAATTATTACTTCGTAAAAAGCCTGATATTAAGTTAGTTAAAGAACAAGATAAACTTGTCTATAAGAATATATTGTATATTTCAAATGCGCACAAAAGAGATTATAATCCTTTGAGTCAAATAAAAGGAGACAAAGGAATAAAATATAGAGAAGTAATTAAACCATTAATTAAAGAAACTTATGACTTGAAGAGAAAACCTGAAACAAAAACCGGGAGTGGTTTACCAATATTAAAAAAATACAGAAAATATACAGATTTCGTATATTGGGATGATCCAAATGAACTAATTGACAGGCTAAAACTTTTAGTAGCATCGAAGAATGCCGGTAATAGCAATCATGACAATGAAATCATATCAATTATCGAAGAATTAAAAGAAGCTGGTATTATAAAAGAATAAACAAAAATAATTTTTATTTAGTATTCTATCGATGGTCTATAATGAATGTCAACAAATTTGGATACTACTTGCATAAAGAATAAAATTAATTCAATATCCTCTGTCTTACATATGTCTACGATAGTGTTGAAAAGGTTTCAACAGCTAATAGGCTAACAAAGATAGAGAAACTTCTCAATTCCTTGAAAACAACGATGAGCAAAACAGATATAGTAAACGAACTTCATAGAAACGCAAGAATAAATTTTCCTAGGAGACATGTTATAATAAAAGATATAGATGATCTTTGGCAAGCAGACTTGATTGACATTCATAACCTATCCAAACAAAATGCAGGTTACAAATACATTTTAGTAGTCATCGATTCTTTCTCAAAATACGCGTGGGCGGTGCCGTTAAAACAGAAAACAAAAATACAAGTCTCGCGAGCTTTATTATCGTTACTTAGGGGAGGTCGATTACCTGTAAATCTACAAACAGATTTAGGCAAGGAGTTTTACAATGATGAAATTAAAAAACTTATGAAAACATACAACATAAACCATTATTCCACTTATTCAACAAAAAAGGCTTCAATCGTAGAAAGATTCATACGAACTCTAAAAAGTAAACTTTACAAAGAATTTAATATAAAGGGTAATTATAGATGGTACGATGGTACTCTTCAAGACATAATCAAAATATACAATAATACTATTCATAGTACAATTGGTGAAAGACCTGCCTGTGTAAACAATACAAATAAGAACATGATTTTACATAAATTAGCTAATCAACCGCATGCAAAACTGAAGAAAAATAAATTTAAAGTTGGTGACTCAGTACGAATCAGTAAATACAAAGGTTGTTTTGAGAAAGGATATACACCCAATTGGTCGACAGAAATATTCAAAATTAAAAAAGTTCAAAATACAAATCCTATTACTTATTTAATTGAGGATATCAAGAAACAACCTATTTTAGGAGCTTTCTACGCTCAAGAACTACAGAAAACTAATAACCCTAACCTCTACTTAGTAGAAAAAGTTTTGAAACGAAGAGGAAATAAATTACTTGTAAAGTGGCTGGGTTTACCTTGCAGTGAAAATAGTTGGATAGCGAATACTAATTATGTTACATAGGTTGAACTGATATTATTATAAATTATGTTGAACCTCCCCAATCATTCATTTTATATGTATCTATGAAGGGAAGAGGACTTGTTAACAACTTGATTAATAAATTACCATTCGAATTACATTTACCAGGATATAATTATTGTGGACCTGGAACGATACTACGTGAAAGACTTGCTCGGAAAGATAAGCCGATTAATCAATTAGACGAATTTTGCAGACAACACGATATTGCATATAGCAAGTCATCTGAATTAAAAGATCGCCATATAGCTGACAAAATTTTAATAAAAATGGCAAAAACACGTACGTCTTCTTCAAATGCCAGTTTAGGTGAGAAAATAGCAGCTAACATAGTTAATACAACGATGATAGCGAAAGTAAGTTCTGGTGCTGGTATGAAGAAAAATTTTAAGAACATTGTGACTAATACTAAAAAACACATTCGCAAAATGAAACCGAAATGTAAGAAAGCAGCAATAGAATTAGCGTTTGCAGCTGCCAAGGAATTGGCTAAGGATTTACCTGTGGAACTGCCGCGTATTATACCAGTACCGAAGACTGGCGGTTTTCTTCCTTTGATACCTCTGTTCGCCGGTTTATCTGCTGTGGGCAGTTTAGCAGGAGGGATTTCCGGTATCGTTAAAACTGTTAAAGAATATAAAACTGCAAAAAAGCAACTAGCAGAGTTACAAAAAGAGAATAAACAAATGAAAGCAGTTTCTATTGGAAATGGATTGCATCTTAAACCCTACAGGAACGGTTTGGGTATTTATGTCTCAGGAAAGAAAAAAAACTAGAAAGTTCGCTACCCAATCGAGCACTTACCAACATCGACATCATGAAACATGGTAAATATATACCATATTTTCGTGGTGTATTCATGAGAAATTCGTTACCAAATTATCCACTAATTAAAGAATGTGGTATCATTAATCTAGACTCCCTAGAAAATCCTGGTACTCATTGGGTAGCTTATGTAAAATTGAATGATTATGTTGAATACTTTGATAGTTATGGGAACTTAAAACCGCCAAAAGAGTTTATAAGATATGTTGGATCAAACATTAATTATAATTACAACAATTTGCAAGGAAATAATACCTTTAATTGCGGACACCTTTGTATTAAATTCTTACAAAACTTTTGGAGCCAGAAAGTTACTTTGTAAATATATAATAACACTGTAATATTGTTAAGTATTCAACCGATTTACACAGAAATATCATTCCTCTTTTAAAATTAAATATAGTTTGAATTATAGCTTGCTTTTTATTTTTTGACTTAATAATAGATAATATAACGTAAACAACATATAGCCCATGACATAGACATAGACAATCCCTAAAATGAATCGATGGAGTTAATAAATAGTAAGAATTTTTTCAACCTGTTAACATTCTTTCAGTGACCGTGGTTAGAATCGATTGCTAATTAATATAAAGGGTTTGTCTTTATTTTAAATAAAGTAAAATGATTGTGTTTAATAAAATCATGAATACCAATGAAAAACAGCTCATTTCCGCTAACACAACGAGAGTGAACAGACGTGAGATAAAAAGTGTACAGAAAATAAGTAAGACTAACAAAGAATTTCTTAGAGCTCTAGGATTTAAAATATGAATATGCTACGAATTAAAGATTTGGTGCAATTTGATAATTCTATTGAAAGTTATGAGATTCATAGTTATAACCCTTACAACAACAGTTTTAACATAAATGATGAAATTCGAATACCAATTCATCAACAAGATATATATGTGCTACCATCTGCTAGCAGTATCTTAATTGAGGGATATGCGACAATTGCTGGTAAAGATCAAGCAGGACAACCGTTAAAGAAAAAAATTAACTTCACTAATAATCCCATATCCTTCATATTTCAAGACATTAGATATGAACTTAACGGTGTTGAAATAGATCGTGTTAAAAATGTGGGAATAACGACAACTATGAAGTCATACATATCCATGAATGAAGGAGAAAGCAAAGTTGCTGATATGTGGGGTTGGAATCTTAATAGATACAAACAAAGCGAAGGATCCTTTAGTTTTATCATTCCTTTAAATAGGTTGATGGGATTTGCCGAGGATTATAACAAAATAATAATTAATTGCAAGCATGAACTTATATTAAACAGGTGTAGTTCTAATTTAAATAGTGTAATTATGAGTAACGATGATGTTATTGAAATTAACATACAAAGATTACAATGGCGTGTACCACATATTAGAGTCTCCGACCGAGAAAGATTATCGCTACTTAAATATTTAGAAAAAGATCATCCAATACAAATGGCTTTTAGAAATTGGGATTTATATGAATATCCCTTATTACCTAAAGCTACAAAACATTCTTGGTCCGTCAAAACAGCATCTCAACTTGAAAAACCGCGCTACGTTATATTCGGTTTACAAACAAATAGGAAAAACAGCAAGACAAAAGATTGTTCTTTATTTGATCACTGTAAAATAACTAATGTTACACTTTACTTAAATTCACAATACTATCCATATGACTCTCTTAACCTGAAGTTTGATGAAGACAAATATACTATATTATACGAGATGTATAGTAAATTTCGTCAGTCTTATTATAACCTCAGTACAGAACCGTTGCTTGATCTACACAGTTTTAAAGATAAAGCTCCCTTGTTTGTCATCGACTGTTCAAGACAGAATGAAAATTTGAAAACAGGACCAGTTGACGTTCGTTTGGATATAGAATGTTCACATGAAATTCCGGATAACACAACCGCATACTGTCTTATTATAAACGATCGCATTATTGAGTACAAACCATTGAGCAGCATTGTACGAAAGTTATCATGAATGTCATTGTTGATGTACAAGGATTTAAAACTGAAGAAAATAAGTTTATAGTAAAGGAAATTGCTATAATATGTGGTGAAAAAATACAAACTCTTTTAATAAAACCACCATACCCATTTTACAACCTAACAAAGAAAGAAAGACTACAAGTAAGTTGGATTGAAAAAAACAGAAAAATATTTTGGAATGAAGGAGTTGTGCCCTATAACAACAATTATTTCATGAATGATATCATAAAATTTATAAAAAATAAACGTGTTTATACAAAAGGTGTTGAAAAGGTATCTTGGCTAACAGAAATATTGGGCAGTGATAAAATAATATATAATCTGGAAAGATATGGTTGTCCTAGTATATTAAGTTTATATGAGAATTATAGTACGTCAAATGATATTTTTAGCTGTATTAATCATTCATCTATATGTGCCCTCAAAAGTGTAACTTGCTTAAATAAATGGTGTATTGATAATAAAATCTTCTAAAAATTGTAAATTAATAACATTTTTCATTTCCTATACCCTTTTACTCTATTGATAACAAAATAAACATGCTCTTCTATAGCATAATAAAAAGAAGTGATTTTATAGAGGCAGATAAGTATGGTAAGCTGGTTACGGTTTGTTCAGTTGATAATTCACCAACGAATAGTAATCTGTTGTAGTAATCTGTTGTTAGTCAAACAAATGAATTCGATTAAAGTTGGGGATTTAGTATTTGTTATTATTATTGAATGGAGATTATCTGGACTTCACATTGTTAAAATAATAGGATATGAAGATTTCGACGCAGTTTTAATTCCGAATACAAGAAAAGTAGCATTCACTCTACCTAAAATACGATATTTAGGTTTACATGTTCAAGCACGGGTACTGCGAATTGATGAAACTAAAAAGATGATTGATTTAATTGAATACTAACGCGGTTAGTACGCTTATCGTAGATATTCTAGATATTACATAATGAACACATTAATCTGAATTGATAAGACTGAAAAGATGATTATTACGTAATGAATAGATTCACTATTATTAGGGGTATTGAGGATGCTGGATCATAGAAACTCTAGATATTATGTAATGAATGCATTAATCTAAGTTGATAAAACCGTAAAGATGATTAACACGTGATGAATAGATTCAATATTAGCAACTGCGAAGCGTAGGGAGATATTGAGGATGATGGATCTCCTGTGATCCAGCTTCCTCAATATCTCCCTACTCACGATGTATGTTCGCGATAAACTCTGAAACTACTGAACCGACTTTGATCAAAATTCATAAGTATCTGTTATTTGGTCCAACTTAAAAGATAGGATAGTTTATATCTCATTTTGTTTATTATTTTTTTGCAAATTATATAATATTATTAACAAAGCGCCATCTGTTGATACCTATTCAATCCAGCAATTATTTATTTGTGAGTTCCATAAGAATCTAACAGATGGCGGTGTAAGGTAATTTATCGGCTGGATTGAATAAAAAATTGCACCCGTGCGAAGCCGGAAGCGGGCCACTAGTACATTATAAAATAAAGTGGCTATATCCACCTCTGTATGTTTAAGGATTTTTAAATGGTTTTCACTATAATGGAAAAAGCGATAAACGCGGAAGGTTCGTGAATATAATGTGCAGAAAAAAATTTCTTCCATGGGAAGCCGGGGTCGAGTCGCTAGTTTTATCAGGAACTCGCCTAAACAGGTTAGGATTTTCCTTATATATAAAAAGTGACAGACAGAGAAGAATTTTTTTGCAAATTATGTAACATAAATCTTTCTCCTTAACGGTCTATCCATTAGTTGAAACCATAAAGTTTGTTGGGACGCTTTGAAGAAGTTATCGAAGAAGAAGTTATCGAAGAACATCTATGAGCAGCGACTTGGATGGTATATCTAGTGTCAGTATTTTATATTTCTTTAAATATGGCATCTGTTAAGTTTAATTTAAATACTGCTCGAATACATCTATTTGTGCATTGAAAATCAAATTTTTGTATGTAGAGTTGCCCCAGAATAGAAGCTCATACATTAACACACATTCGACAAGTCCGAACATGATATTCGTTTTTGCACACAGTAAATAAGCATCTCACAGAAAAGGTTTCTAATGGCCGAAAATAGCAATAACTAAGTGAATAAACATAACAATTTTCCGCTGAAATTCGAAGAGCGGTTTAACACTTCGGAACGATTTTCAAACTTAAATAAAATTTAACTACCGCTCGCAAGCCTCGCGGACTTGTGGACACACGAGCGATAGAGAACGTAATTCTTACTGGACTATAATAAGAAGAATACGGGTAACAAAAAAAGAACTTTGTTTACAAAAACAAAAAAAAAGGTAACAAAAAACAAATGAAATTTGTTTTCGGTTATATAATGTTAGTGACTACTTACTTGTAAATTAGATCAAAATCAAAATCAAAAAATCAAAATGTTTATTTATCAATTAGGTTTCTCAAGAAACTCTTATGATCGTCCTTATAAATTTAAATTTACTAGGGTTTCGGAAAAAAAAGCCAAGATGACGATCCTGAGAGGAAACCCCGAAAGAAACTCAGGATACTATTATTTTTGTCATCTTTAAAATATAAAATTACAATTAAGTACACTTAATACAAACATAATCATATGCGTAGATCATATGTTAAATCATATGTTAAATCCAGGCTTCATTGTCGCTTAAATAATCAGTGACACCTTTAAATTTATTTATAGATAAGGCTCTTATCATCTCAGGCAGTTTATTATAAAACCGTATAGTATACATTGACACACATGTCAATGTGTGAGATAACACATGTCTCATTATTTTTGAAAAACCTATCCTCCAAATAAGGTAAGGTAGATTAATTAGTAAGGTATTCCAAATCAAGTAGATAGTACAGCACTGAATACAGTGTTGTATTCTAGGCGTCCGTGTGTAGTGCGAAAACTTTGCGGAGATTACCTTATTGTGAGAGCAATACGGTGGATTTCGGCTTACGGATAATTTGAACACTACCTATTATTACTGGATTATGGGAACGAAACGAGAGTTTATAGTTTGCGCTTGACGTTAACTTGATAAATTTCAAAACACTTGCACAGATGTGTAGTGGTACCCTATTTTATTTTATTATGCTTTTCGGTCGAGTTTATTGTATGTATGTCGGTCGGTATTGTATGTATGTATGTTCCTCCATAACTCTGAAACGAATTAACTGATTTTCATGAAACTTGGTAGATAAACATTTAGATGTACAGGACACAGGATAGGCTACTTTTTTCTTTTTCAACGGAGACGAAGTCGCGGACTAGTACTGAAACTAAATTGACGATTTTTAGAAATTTTTCTGTATGTATGTATGTATTATGTATGTTCCTCTATAACTCTGAAACGAATTAACTGATTTTCATGAAACTTGGTAGATAAACATTTGGACGTACGGGACACAGGATAGGCTACTTAATATTTTTCAACGCAGACTTGTTTGTATATATTTCTCTGTTTGTATCTGATTTCACTGTTAGCGAGAGTGAACACTAAAATAGAAAAACTCCCAATTGATCTAGTGCTTGTCTTAGCACTTTGACTAAGAGAACCACAGGTTCGATTCCCGGCATTGCCAAGTTGTTTTTTTAATAGTGACGGGTTATACAACGTTTTTGAGTTACAGAACAACTTCCTTAGAGGAATCAACTGTGAAATAACAGCATATATGCTGCCGTGTTTCGGTGTGTGAGTAGCCAGATCCGATTTAGTTATTTCTCCCTAATACCTTAACCTTAATGCAAAAGAGGTCGACAGCGCCACTGTTATAGAACTTCTAGCGTTCCTTGTGTTATGGTGTAATATGCTGCATAAAATAACTAGAAAGAGATACATACTAGATATACTAGAACTGTTGTTTATATATAGAACAATGAAATACCTTAATTATACAATAAGATTTGTGTATTGATGTAAATATTGCAATAAATTCAAAAAGCAAAAAAAGCAGATTCATTTCTTTGGTCTTGTACTTGAAAATCGACTTGGTTAAGGATCGAACACAATATTTAATTAATGGATAAACTGTGTCGTATTAATTATCATACATATCTATTTATGTTTATATTATATAACTAGCGGCCCGCTCCCGGCTTCGCCCGGGGTGTATTTTTTCTAATAAAAGAATTTTTCTAAAATAAACGTAGCCTAAGTTACTCCTTATTACATCAGCTACCTGCCAATAAAAGTCCCGTCAAAATCGGTCCAGCCATTTCAGAGATTAGCCGGAACAAACAGACAGACAGACAGACAAAAATTGTAAAAAATGTTATTTTGGTGTATGTACCGTATATATATTCATATGCATGTAGTAACAAACGGTTATTTCAATATTACAAACAGACACTCCAATTTTATTTGTATGTATGTATAGATACAAAGAAATAAATGTGTAGGTAACTTAATAGACTAAGGCTGTTCACTCAAACCGCGGCATTTTTTAAACTTTTAAGCCTTTTTATACAGGCCGTAACTTCTAAACGAAAAGTTTAATTCTTAATTTGAATAATTTAAAAAGGAATTTACATCAACATTGATTACGAAACTATTTTGTTGGATTCTATATGTGTTTTGATTGACTTATTTGAACAAAAAAAATTGTTGTTCTGACAATTATAATAGTTAATTTTTTTAATAGTTAGACATATTAGCCCAGCAAACTTTCTTATGGATAATATTGAGTGCCTACTATAAACTTGTATTAAGTAAATTATGTATTATCAATAATGTTTGCCAGCGATCGCCAATAATATCCTTTTTTTAATTTTTTTTAAAATAATATACCTTGGCTCACATGTACGTTAGTATACATCAATTATTACATTATTCTAATTAGATTTTTTTTAATGAAAATAAAATACAGGCTATGTTCCTTTCTGATAATGTAGCTTTCTGTAGGTAAAATAATTTATAAATCAGTTAAGTGATTTTTGAGTTTATCCATTATAAGCAAACATACAAAAAGATCCAATGTTTTCTCTCTATAATATTAGTGTATATTAGATATACTAGAGATACACAAAAAAAGCACTAAGCTGTTCTGTGTCATGTATAGTGAATTTGCCTCCAAATTATTCGTCAGAGATTTTCTCGTGTACATTTTAAAAAAGTCCACCAAAAAGACTTGCAAAGCTAGTCGACCGGAACCAGAGATAAACACGAAAAATAAGTCGACGATGTTTTTTTTTTGTTATATTCATGAAACAGATAAGCGGCTCTATTTATTCATACTTGTACGTAATTTCCTTTAAAACGAAGCTCCGTTCCTTGCAAAAGTACTGCATAATAAATGAGGCACATTTCACGTAGTGAGGCAGAGAAATGATCATATCTATAGCGTATATATGTATGTACGTACGTACGTAATCTAATTTAGATGATTCACTAGTTTGAAATTAAATAAGTTAATGACATTAAATTGCGATTCCAATAGGTTTCCCTCAAGAATTTATCAAATTCAATGTATGCAGTCTATACATACCAACACAATGAAATAATAATAATAGAATAATCGCGAATCTAATATTTAATATATTCACCTGAAGTTGAGAGATAAAAATACAGTAACAATAAAACAAAAGACAAATTTGTCTGGCTATCTATCACGCAATTCTGAAATTACTGAATAAATTTTTATGCGTTTTTTGTATGTAGTATACTTAAATTACATATAGTATGGATCAACTTAGTTACTTTTAAACCGGATGTCAGTTTTTTTTATTTTATTTTTTTTATTTTTTTTTATTCAAAGTTAGCGAAGTTAGCGAATAATTTTTAAGAAATTATTTCAAAGTTAGCGAGTCAGTGTGATTAAGTTTCGGCCTGGACAGTTCGCAACGACACTTATTCGAAAAAAAAAATTGAAAAAAAAAAAAAATTAATTTTTCCAATTAATTAGATGAAGTTTTTTAATCATAAATTGGATAGCCCGTCTGTCGGCAACCTTACAGATCATCGTGAAATAACAGCACTTCTGCTATTGTGCTTCGGTGAGTGAGTAAGGGATGCTAGGTTCACTTCCGTTTTCCTTTATGATTCCTGTTAAGTTCGGCAGGTCTTGTGAGAAGACCTGTGGCATTGCATGTGAGAAGACGTTGATAACATAACAAAATAATACCTACATATACTATTAATTCTGTGTTTATTCTGATCAACCTCTAAGGACAGCGCACTTGCAAAATCCCTGATTTAGCTTATGTATATTTGCCAAAAAGAGATAAAATTTATCTTTAAAACTCACCCAAAGCTCTGTCTTATAAAGTTTCTGAATGTACCCTAATTCATTTGGTTGCTAATAGCTGTTTTGCATATTTACTGCCATTAAAGTCTTGCCAAAGTAGAGAATAAAAAATTAATTTCCTTTCGTTAACACTCAGGAATTAAAGCTATTTATTGTCGGTTTGCTTAAGGGATTTTGAGGGAAATTATTTGAGTAAATATCTTCTAAAAGCCAGTGTTTTGTAAAACTTTTATTTTTATTATAGCTTCTTTATTGTAACGAATAGATAATAATTAAAATAGAAAAAGTAAAAGGTAGTCTAAAAACTTGGTTATAATATTTTTTTCATTGTTTTCTTTTTCAACACAAAAATCGAAAAGACTCATCGTTTCAAACATTTATATTGTGGGCAATACCTAAATGAAAAAATGTTTTATTAGACTTTTATTCAATTATTTATAAGGATAATAATATTAGTGTTTTATTCCGGGTAAGATGTTTTTTTTATTATTTCAAAGTTGAATTCTTAACTCTCGACCCGACGACGTAGACTCTTCTGTTTTTCATATTTTCAAAGTTTCCATGCTGACTCATCTAGTTGTAAGACGAAGTAGCGTTTTTGGAACTCAAGCCTTCTTAAAGTTTTATACCAAAACTAGCGGGCCACTCCCGGCTTCGCCCGAGGTGCATTTTTTTTACGTAAAAACCTTCTCCGATTATCCCTCTGTCAATGAGTGAAGACAGAATTAAAATCGGTCCAGCCGTTCTCGAGTTTTGCGCTTAGCAACACATTTAGGGATTCATTTCTATATTATAGATGTATACTTTAAACTTTTTATGAACAATTTAAACTTCTTAGGGCCAGTTTTATAACGATCCGTTAGTTAAATTTTATATCAAATAGACGAAAAAAAGATCTAATAGTATAATATAGTGTATTATAAACAACTGTTCGTTAGTCAACAGTATAATTTGACAGCTAGCGTTTACTGCCTCTTTACTGACTATGATAAGGTCGGTTTATCTTACGTATCGTTTATTTTGTTATTTTTGTAAATAAATGTGTTTGTGACGCGACACTTGACAGTTCTTGACAGACTACAATGAAACCATCGACAATATTCATAAACTTCGGCGTATTTTTACGGGCAGCTACCGAATGTTTAATTTCTTTTATAGAACCACCGTCAGTAAACGTTATTGACAGACCGTTAACCGTTCGGTTACTAGCACTGTAACGAACGAGAAAAAGGTATGTCGTTTATAAAACTGGCCCTAAGTGTGATTCAGTCATAAATGTTTGAATATCCACGTTTTGACATTATATTTGTTTATCTTTGTCAAATGAAGTGTTGATGACAGACGCCTGTAGGCTAATATATAATATATAAATATGTAATGTATAAATAAATGTAAGCTACCTGTTACTGTTCTGTTCTGTTACTGTTTTATTATTTTTTTTTGTTATTTTTATTTGTAAATAAATGAGGGTGGACCGAGATTGCGGGCGGCAAATAGTTTAACTTTTTTGAATCAGTTACCCACGTGCTGCCACACAAGACGTATGTGTTGAAACCCAAGCCGCTTGCATCTCGGACATCGACTAACTAAATTTTATAGTCTTTTTCTTTCGCAAACCGCGGCCACACAATCGTGTCACCAACAAATAGATTGAAAGTAATGATATGAATCCTGTCATATATGTAATATAGTATGGTGCATGTCCTCTCAGAGGCGATTGGGATACTTGTCCCAAATCACGGTCGGATGATCTAAATAAAGCAACTGTCGCGGCTCATTAATTTTATAATTTCATCCTCGAGCGCTCCTTGTGAAGGTGTACAATGAAGCGTGTGCGTCGACTTAGTCCGCCGTAATGAGACCAAAATGAAATCAATTATCTTTTCTAATCAATGTTTCATGTAAATACTATGAACATAAACATAATAAGCTTCTTTCTACATAATAAACAATAGTAAACCTTTACATAGTATAATTTTGAAGTCGCTTTCCGCGTCTGTCTAATCACGTTACGTTGTTTTGTTGAAACTAAATAGAAAACCTTAGAAATTTAATATTTGTTTGTAAACTAGAAATTCATTTAATTAATATTAATCAATATTAATTAATCGTTTAATCACAAACATTTAACAATAAACAGTAGTTGTGGCTTTAAAATGAGTCCATAATTAAATTATACAAACAACAAAACAACCCATTAGCGAGATTGTCAGCAAATTATTTTAAGTAGCAAACAATGTGAAACAATTCCGAAACGATTATAAACTTTATGAATTTATAATAACATTTTAAGCTTGTAAGTTTTCAAATATAACTTAAGCGTTTAAATTAATAGCTTAGTAATAAAGTAAATTAATTGTAACATGCAAGATACTGAAATAACTTCAGGTCGGGGCCTGCGACGCTATTGCAACTGATGATAATAAAATCACCAAAAATTTAAAAGCTACAAAAGGTAAAGGTTTTAACAAGGAATGGTTGTACCAAGGACATTTTTAAAATTCTGTACCTTTATAAAATTTAACAACCGATAAATGGCGACAGACACTTTGTCAGTACAACATAAGACAATTGGCTTCTTCACATATCAACACAAGGAGGTGTTTTCGATGTACGTAAGTGCGTTGCCGACTTTGGAAGAATAACAGATAGAAGATCAGACAGGAATTTGAACTAATATTGGACATACCCATTAAAAAACATAATGTTACAGAGAGATGCGAACGTAGTCATAGGCAGAAACGTAGATAAAAATGTATAATAAATGCTCAATGAAAAAATAATGCACAAAGAATGTCACGTAAAAACTAATAATATTGCTCATATTTTGTGAGTAAAGTCGTAAGCGTGTGTTGCCCTGTCCCCTAACATTATACAGTGTGTGTATGACCTAAGTTATGAGATTACAAAGGTTATAAAAAACAGTGGAGCTCCGGGAGTACCGACAGACGTGAAAACTTGAACAATTTTTATTTTAGAATCGTCAGGAAAGTACATATATTTATATACAGATGTGTCGGTTACGGTAACAATGTCGCGAGTTCAATGGTTTTTTTCCATTTCAAAAAATGCCAACATGCATGTGTATCTATGTACGTACATACACAATATATGTACACACTTATATACAGAGGTGTCGGTTACGGTAAGTGTCGCGAGTTCAATGGTTTTTCCCATCTCAAAAAATGCCAACATGCATATGTATCAATGTACGTACATACGCAATATATGTACATACTTACATACAGAGGTGTCGGTTACGCTAACAGTGTCGCGAGTTCAATGGTTTTTTCCCATCTCAAAAATGCCCAAAGCGTCTAAAGAAGTTTTCACTTCAAAATCCATAGTATTCGTTACATCACATAGCTATTATTAGGTAACTGAATATGAGTTCTAAAATATACTATTAAATATCTCTTTACAAAAAAATAATAATATATACTAGCTGTTGCACGCGGCTTCGCCCGCGTAACTTTATAAAGTAATAGCCTATGTTACTCGCTGATAATATAGCTTCCCAACAGTGAAAGAATTTTTCAAATCTGTCCAGTAGTTTCGGAGCCTATTCAATGCAAACAAACAAACAAACAATCAAATTTTTGCTTTTTATAATATTAGTACAGATATTTGTAGAAGACTGTTGATTATAGACTTTAGAAAAGTGCCCAGAGGGATTCCGCTAACGCTTATGAAATTTATCTGTACACGAAAAGGTTTCTCTTTCGCCTTTGTTTATAGCAGTTGCATAATTTAGTGACATCCGTATGTTTTGTGAAACTCAAGCTCTACACAAAAAGCGGTTTCCTGTGTAAAAGTGATACTAAGTTAACATTTATGAAATCATAGTTCGCTAAAGGTAATTTTCACTTGAAGAATGGTAAATAAAAACGTGGGTTTGTCTGGAAATATAGTTCATGAAATGGAAGGCCGCATATTGGCTACTATCGCGCGTGCAACTGAGTTGCCTCAAATTTTAAGCATTTTGAGAAGATAAAATTTGTCTTTACACAAATTATTTAGTATAATAATAATTTTGAAATATAATCTACATACTCATGCGGTTGTTAATTAAACATTAGGTGGCTGTTTGTCGGTTTGCAGTAAGACGGATTTATGCCGATTTGTACAATGAGCGGATGGTTTCAAGACCAAGATAAAGGTCCAGGGATCTCGAGGGTGTATCGATCCAAGACATACCTACTAAGATACCTACCTCTGGGTCTGGTCCAAGTTACACTATGTTGTATAAATATTTTGTATACATGCGTATTTCAATTATCATAACTTTCATAGCGACATTTTGTTGTAATGTAAATCTTTTATGATGCAATAAATGAAAATTGATAATCGTTACTTGTGGACAAAGTGACAAAATGTTGAAAAAAACAAAAAATAAAACTGATTATTATTCTTATTATTATTTTTTTAGTTAAATTAAGAACTTTTTGATTCACTCAATATTGTATATTGTGTATATTTTAGTGATTTATACTTATTTCGCCTCGAACAGATACAATTTTTGGAATATTTTTCCAATATCTCCCCTCATAAGTACTTCCTCAGATTATAACAAATTTTCGAGTTTTGCGCTTAGATAAAAACATTCATTTTTATTTATTATGTAGATAAAAATACAAAAACGGATGTCAGTATACGCGAGATCTATTTAAACCAATTATTGAACAATAACAATAGAGAAAGCCGTGGCGTGGCTATGGGAGATACACATCTGAAAATGTTATACCTACGATAATTATTATGAAAAAAAAAAATCGCTATACTTTTAATGAATAGCAAGATGGCAGACATAATTAAATATTATTTCCACTTATCACTCAGGCCGCTTCGCAAGACCAATAAGTCCTTTATAATGAGCCTCAAGAGAACCGCAACTCAAGTCATGGATGAAAATAACGTTTATTGCCATCTAATAAATACAGTGTAACTTATACATAAGTTCCAAAATATTTAACTTAAGTGTGTCTATTAATTTTATCTTTCATATAATTAATTATTTCAAAAGTAATATAATTTTTACTCGTAGTTTCTGTTGAGAGAAAATGTTAGCTTTTTGTGTAATATTTTTGTGTAGTATGCTTCCAACTTCAGTAGGATTAAAAATAAAGGGATATAATAGGAAAATGGGATCTGACATCCGAAACACAACAGCATACGTGCTGTTATTTCACGGTAGTATCAAGTTATATTTAGCAATTATTATAACTGATGATTTTTTGTTATATCTTACTGTCATTTTGTTATACTTTTTAATGTTGTGTTTGCATCTTGATATACGCAATATTCTTTATATCTTTATGTCAGATTGTTTGCTGTTTTGCGAACCAAATAAAAAAAATTATCATCGGCAGTGCAGCTCTATCACTTCGATATTGTTAGTAATTTTAAGGCTACCGTTGTGGAGCGATAGCTCGTAAGTCTCCTTTTAACACAAAAAAGATTAACTAATCCACAAAAATTAATAAAATAAAATAAAAATAAAATTATAACTATTTTAACATGTATTTAATTTTGCTGAAATTATGCATATTGATGTTGTAATGTTTGCACGACTAATGCAATAATGCGATTAAGACGCTACAGGCGGAATAAAGGCTTACGATTCATAAACAATCACCTATTATATACCAGCGACAACTCCGGGATTCGTTTTGATACAATTTTTTTCTGTAAATTAAAAAAAATCTTCCTCATATATCGCTCTTTCCATTAGTGAAAACCGTATCAAAATCTCTTCCGTGGCTTAGAAGGAATTAGCGGAGTGGCGCGGACAGAGACATTAATTTTTTTCAGAGATGCAATTTTTTTTTCTGCAAATTATATACACAAACCTTCCTCGTTAATCGTTTTTTCCATTAGTAAAAATCGTATCAAAATTAGTTGGGTGATTTAGAAGTAGTTAGCGTTGAAACAGACAGAGGCGCAGTGCGCAGGTTATTTTGAAGGGAAAGTTCTCTAAATACTCTAAATACTGACGATAGGACATTCTTTTATTTTTTAAATGCATTCAAAGATTTTTGAAAATACGCTTGCCACACCTGTACTTTTATAGCATGAACCGATAGGGTCAATCATAAACACTTACCAAAATGGAAACCAATAATGGAGAAAATTTTGTCACGAAAATACTATTCCAGTAAATATATAACAATAGTGAGGGAAGTGCCAAATGATGTTCAATCAAGTATTGCATCATTCCTTCATTAATGGTTTCCTTTTAGTGATTTATCCTTTTTCTATGTTCAACGATAGAAATATAAATTATTTGGCTCCTAAGTTTAATATTTAGAAAGACCTTTTATTGATTCTGTTTGGTTTGAATTAAGATTTATGTAACGTTTCAACATCATTAATTTGGTAGACCGTCTGGCGTCAGTAATCACCCTCTTGACACTTGCTGTGGAATAATAGCACATGTGCTGTTGACCATACAGTTGTCGATGACCAAAGATTAACTGTCGTCATTTTGTACCTTATCCTAACTATCCTGTCCTAATTCTAACTGATATTATACAATAAATGCGGATAAAATTTTGTTTGTTTATTTGTTATGCTTTCACGCCATAACTACTCAATAGATCATTATGAAATTTCGCATACACGTTGTCAGGGATACAGAAAGGACATGCGGTATTTTTTATCCGAAAAAAAGTACTGTTTTGGGGAATTATATAAAATTAACATAAAAAATTCAACACCTAAATATCAATATAGGAGCAACTAGCTGTGGCACGCGACTTCGTTCGCGTAACTTCATAAAATATAGCTTATATTACTTGCTTTCTATAGGTAAAAGAATTTTTAAAATCGGCCCAGTAGCTTTTGAGTTTATTCGGTTCACAAACATACAAAAATACAAATTTCTCTTTATAATATTAGTATAGATAAGATTGAATAAATGTTTCAACACGTAGGAAAAAGTGACGAAGTCGCCGGCAGGCCGGCTATTTTTTAATATAAAGAAATATGTTTCATATTGTTACAGCAATATAACATATAATATTGGGTCCGTCAAAGACCTCATCAAGTTATGTCAGCATAAAGGGAGCACACAAAATACGAAAATTTGCTTTCACAAGTTCCATAACTATTTTAAAGGGTGCAAACACATGTTCCTCTAAGTTCAAGTTTGAAACTTAACGTTCTAAATATTACGTCGCATATTGTGGCGAAGAACTTTGTTGGATATTAATTGAATACACCAACAACATTAAATTATAGTCTCATTCACAGACTAGACATTTTACTACTTGCAAAATTGTATGTAAGTTTCATACAATTGAAGCTGTTATTGCACATATAGTGTCATAATATTTTATATGTTATACTTTCTTTCCTAAATAATAAAGAATTTATTCAAGTAACAATTACTAACCTAATCTTTGTTACATATAGTATAAGAACTATGAGACTCCAGACCTACGTCATTTTGGAATGGCTGAAATTTAAAGTATGAATGCTGTTATAGTATGTGCCAAAAAATAAGTGACGAAAACACTTCAACAGGGTGATGTAAACAAATAAAAGGTTGGGTTATTTCCTACCTGAATGCCTGCCCAATATACATTGTATTGTTGAATACCATTGATATCATAGATAATAGGCTAGTTGACAAAATTTGGAAATTAGTTTAAAATTATAGCTTAGCATCTATTTCACCCCAAAAATATATTATTTTAAGAAAAATAGGTCTTTTACATTAGTATTTTGAGTTTTTAGAAATGAACTTGAAATTGACCGCGAAAAAGGCCAAGACTGTCATGGCGTCTTGAATGACGTCACACCTCGCGAAACAGTCGTGTTTGTTTATGACAGTCAATTGTGTCAATGACAGCTACAACATGGCGTTTCGCGAGGTGTGACGTCACGCTTCCATGCGCTTCTCTGATCGGTGTTTAATGTCACGTGATTAAACGCCTCATTTTGTCGATTTCATTTTCCAACAATATTATTAATCTTTTATTATTTTAATAGAAAAGTTGTTTTTTTGTTTACTAATTATCATGGTTAATCCTTAGAAACTCTAAGCCATCCGATTTATTCTTAGTGGAAAAAAGCCTATTGTTGTATAAAATCTTTATTGATATGCTTATACAATATACTTATAACCGCAAGGGAACTTGGCTTGCTTGGATAGACGGCCGATTTTCAGGTAGCAGGTGGAAAAGGTGAAAAAAAATCTTACCTACTGACATAAAATTGGAATGGCTGATATTTATATATCGTCTTTGCAAATTTAAAATATCTTATGTGCAGTTTCAAGAAAAGTGTAAAAAAAAACACTAAAATTTATTTAGAACACTCCATTTTTTTTAAGAATAACTTAAGCAAAGTAATAAGAAATTAGTGTAAAGATCAACAATCTATTTTTTTAATTATTATTCAAGATACATCAGTTTTTGTAAATAAGTGTGCACATAAGATATTTTAATTGTAAATTTTTGTTACATAAGAGGTTTTTTCGTGTGAAGGAACGTCATTTTGGAATGCCTAATTTTTAGATAGATCTATGTAGTGCACTATTTTAAGCCTTACTTTATGTAGACAGACTGATCCGATGGGCCAAAACATCTCCCCAGACACGACAAAAATTGCGCTGTGAGTAAAGTGAGGAAGGGCATGTATTTTGACATATTTTATTTTTTCCCGCTAGCCTGCCTGCCTATTGTCATTTACAGTGAATATATATTTTCAATAAACATCGCCCCAGATGTTGAGAATTAGAGGACAAAAAGAAAATATAAAGTCACCGTCTTAGCAACGCAAACGGAGAAACGGACCAAATTTTTAATTATAAAAGTTTGATGGCTGCAAATGAAAAGTAAACGAGAAAGTTAATTGGGTGTTAGAAATAAAAAGATTGATTTGTTTTTTACTAACGACCCCGCTTGGCATCTTCGAGTGCAAATTAAATTACACTGCATTTCCCAGTCAATTGGGCAGCCCGCCTGGCGGCAGTAACCAACTGTTTACACAAGACCACAGTGGAAGAACAGTATGTGTTTCTATAAGTGAGTAAGGGATATCAGTCCCTTCCCTATGCCATCCCATCTCTAATCTTTCTAGTAAGCATTTGTAGCATTGAGTAGGGCACTGAGCCTGTCAGCCTGTCTATCGATATTAACATTAAAAAAAAAATGCAATAGGTTCAATTAAAATTGAACAATAATAGCCACAGACGATGACTAATTCCAACGACTTAAATAATATTAAAAAAAAGATTTAATACTAAAAAAATGTCATAAATTTCGGAATAAATGAAATTTAAGTTTCATGTCTTTTTTAAACATTTTTTAACACACACACACACACACATATATATATATATGTATGTTTTTTAAAAATGTTAAAAAAAAACATTAAAATATATATATGTCATAAATATATATGTTAAAAAATGTTTAAAAAAGACATGAAATTTAAATTTCATTTTTTAAAACATGTTAAACATTTTAAACATATGTTTAAAAAATATATGAATTATTGTTTTTGCTTTTTACATTTTTTTGTTTTAGTATTTTATCTTTTAAAGTAATATTAAAACGTGAAGTTTTAATTAAAAAAAAAAAAGTAAAAATAGGTTCTTTTATTTTCTTTTACTTAATTTCCGTTAATTTCATATATTTTAATATGTTCACACCTTCACCTTCACCTCCTTGATACTTCATTAATGCTCTCATTTACCTTTGCAATTCTAATAAAAATATATCTTAATATATTTATGAACTCAGTATGTGACAAATCATACATTCACTTTTCATTCAATCAATTAAGTAGTTAAAGAATCAAACATTTTTATGATTACAATAATACTAAATGAATTAAAACTCAGAGAAAACGGTCAGACGGCTAATTATGTTCCAGATATTTCCCTGGGAATGTCTGGAAAGCTAAAGGGACGACATAAAGTCATTATTCTCCCATCTCGTGGAGTGTTCTGTGCAGAAATAAGAAATTAGACGTTTAATTTTCAAGCTTTTCGAAGCTTTACAGTTTTACAGAAAAGTGCTTTGTATTAAACTCTTGGTTGAGTTTGCACTTCCAAATTAAATTAAAAAAAAAGTGCATTTTAATACGCTTATAAAAATCGTCGATTAAATGGAAAAACGTCATTTTACAAAATTTTATAAAAAAGAGATTTTATTAGGTAAATGGGCATATCATTAAACGAAGTTTATATGGAAAAAAGACATTTTGCGAAATTATTACTTCAAACTCATCTGTGTCGCAAGTGTCATTTCGGTATTCTATGGTCTTCCGCCATTTTGTTTACGTAAAAACGTCACTCTGCCATTTCGGACCCGTCCACGATAGCAAGCACATCGTCGATTAAATGGAAAAATGACATTATTCAAAAAGAGTAAATTTTACAATACAAGCATTTGAAGTATTTAATGGCATTAAATTTATTTTTTCTTTTAATGTTAAGTATTAATATATAAGTGTTAATAGTTATTTTTAAGGTATTTACATGAGGATTAGGGTGGTATGCTTATTTTATATAATTTATAATAAAAAAAGGCTTTTTTGACAAGAAGTGTCATTTTTCCATAACAAATTGAAAAAAATCAGACATGGATTTTATAAAAAATAAAACACTGTTCACAAAGAAAATATGTTTTATTTAAAAAAATTGTTATTATAAATTGTGATATCTATCTATCTGATAATATCTACTTACTTACAGACTTTCATAAAAGTGTTTGTAAAACCGGGGTATTATATTTTTATCTATAAGTTTTAGTATGCCTGCTTTCTTTTTACTAGACACAGGCATTTTTTTTGTGTAAACAGGCTGTAATTCAGAACTCAAATTATTATCTTTTCTTTGATGTTCAAGTTACGTACTATAAATATGCTACGTAACTGTTTTATATTTATACCTATAAGTATTTGATTATTTGCTTTAAGTTTATATTCATTTTGATCTCAATATTGTCATTGAATCTTCTATTAGGTTCCACTTATTTTTAAGCTAAAGGTTTAATAACGATTTTTATTTTATATAATTTTAAGTAAATATTATCAGATAGATAGATATCACAATTTATAACAATTTTCTTAAATAAAACATATTTTCTTTGTGAACAGTGTTTTATTTTTTATAAAATCCATGTCTGATTTTTTTCAATTTGTTATGGAAAAATGACACTTCTTGTCAAAAAAGCCTTTTTTTTATTATAAATTATATAAAATAAGCATACCACCCTAATCCTCATGTAAATACCTTAAAAATAACTATTAACACATATATTAATACTTAACATTAAAAGAAAAAATAAATTTAATGCCATTAAATACTTCAAATGCTTGTATTGTAAAATTTACTCTTTTTGAATAATGTCATTTTTCCATTTAATCGACGAAATATTAATTGAAATTTATAAAGCTCGGTTTAATTTAACAAAAAAAAGGAACTAAATACATCTCCCGCTTAGTGAGTAGGCACCGGGCACGGTCGAGAATTAATCTCCCCCTTTTATCGGGCCTTAATTAATTCTCACAAAAAATACTCGTTTGCGGTGTAAAAAAATTATGTTGAAGCAAAAATTAATTTCGGCTTCTTAGGAGAGAAACATCATGTAATACATACAATACTTACAGATTTTATAAAGAGAAGATTTATATTTTTGTAGTTGAATAAACTCAAAACTAAAGTACGTGGACAAAGTCGCGTGCAACAGCTAGTAACTACATAAATTTTAACAAATATAGACACATTTTCTATATTGCAGTCGTGTTTTGATATTTCAATAAACTGAAATTATTACAAAGACATATAAGTGTAGGTATTATTTTACGAATACTAAGAACTCGTTCCCGGCTTCGTCTGGTATGCAATTTTTATATAAAAAATCTTACTCGTTTATCTTTCTTTCCACATGTGAAAACCGAATCAAAATCGTTCTAACTATTCTCAAGTTTTTTGAAGCGTACTCAAACGAACTTAACATTTTTATATATCGCACCTTCGGTAAGACAAGGGCATAACTTACATTTTTTTTTAAATGAGTTAAATATGCAAAAGTGTCTTAAAACATTATTAAGTTAAAAAAATATTCACAAGTGTGGGGTGCAAAATTTATTTGATGCAAAAACAAGAATTCTTTGAAAGCAATATAAGCAAAAAAATACGATATTGAATGAAAAAAAAAAAAAAAAAACTAAATGGATCTCCTGTAAAATTACAAAAAGTGCAGTTATACTCTTGTCTTGCCGAAGGTGCGATATGATGAAGAAGAAAAAATAAAGTTTCCTGCATTCGTTTTTTATAAACATACTTACTATACGTATTGTCTTGAAGATAAATGAGATTCGGGTTTCTCTGAGTTTATCAATGTCTGCAGGTCGAGTACACTTTGACATTTTGATTGTGCAAAGGGGAAATACAGCAACCGATATACATTTAAAAAATAATGTTTACTTATGTAAGTAGGTACCTACGCATGTAAGAATTTATATTTCTTTGGCGTCAGAGGTTTTGGTTTATATATTGCAAAAAAAAATTGCATCCGACAGTTAAAATTTTACAGTTAAAATTTTAGAACGACTACAATTATCTATTAACTAGTACATAATTTTATTATTTTTCGCCGAATTTGTTGCATTATTTTCTTTTATTAATACACTTATAAGAAAACTTAATTAATATCTGATATTACACATCCAAACGCACACACATAGACACACACGCATATTATTATATATAAACGTACCGTGAAAAATAATCTAACTGAAAGTGAAAATCGCATCAATATCTTTTGCGTTATTTAATAACTAGCTGGTGCCCACGACTTTGTCCGCGTTGAAAAATATTAAGTAGCCTATCCTGTGACCCGTACGTCCAAATGTTTATCTACCAAGTTTCATTAAAATCAATTAATTCGTTTCATAGTTATGGAGGAAAATACATACAGAAAAAAATTCTAAAAATCGTCAATTTAGTTTCAGTATCATGTATAGAGCCTATAAACACGATATCTCTGAAAACAAAGTAACTTACTCCATGACCGACTCTTACAGATGTCGTGAAGCGACGGTTTAATAAAATAAAATAAGCTTTTACTGGGAGATGTATATAATTATAAAAGATAGATCTGTAGATGTATTTACAAATAATTGGAAAAAAAAAGAAAATGGATGAATGAAAGTTGTGTAGTGTGTTATGAATGAAGTAAAGATGATTGAACAAAGATTAAAAAACAGCCGTCTGGGCAAGACCGCCCAGAGTCCAGTGGTGATTAGTGCGTCCGGAGTCTCTGCACAGACTCACGGACCGACACGACGTGAACGTGCAGTGGTGAAGTGCGTCCGGGGTCTCAGCACCGACTCCCGGAATGACACGATGCAGACGGGCAGCGGCGATGGGTGCGTCCGGAGTCTCTGCACAGACTCACGGAACGACACGAAGTGAAGCGTGCAGTGGTGAAGTGCGTCCGGGGTCTCAGCACCGACTCCCGGAATGACACGATGCAGACGGGCAGCGGCGATGGGTGCGTCCGGAGTCTCTGCACAGACTCACGGAACGACACGAAGTGAAGCGTGCAGTGGTGAAGTGCGTCCGGGGTCTCAGCACCGACTCCCGGAATGACACGATGCAGACGGGCAGCGGCGATGGGTGCGTCCGGAGTCTCTGCACAGACTCACGGAACGACACGAAGTGAACGTGCAGTAGTGAATTTAAAATAAACTACACAGATTTATTATTGGTATTGACTGATGATTAGCGGATACCTAAATATATACAGACAGACACGGAAAGCGACCTTGTTTTGAACTATTTTTAAAAAATATATTTATACAAAAAATATCTGTGAAAACTTGGTCTTGCATTTAATTATATATACATGGAACTCTGAAGGCGTAACATCAAACAAAATGTTTCGACGCACTGACTCGTCTGGCAAAATTAACAATACCGCTTCTAAATGATACGATCAAGCCTTATTTAAACAGAGTTTAGCACTTAATTATGTAAAATTTTACTTTGTCGAGAGCAAATACACCTTTGTCAACGTAGTAACATTAAATATTAAACGAAGGAAAATTAAAATACGTAAATTAAGAATCGTAAAGTACAAAGAGATTTCTCTTCTCAGTGTTAATATCTAATTTATATGACAATCGTATACATTTGAAATAGCTTCTCACAAATATGTTTTTGAATCATTTTTATTGAATTAAGACTTCTTTGCGTTTTATTAAAGTAAAATTTCAAGGTCTAATTTTCTGTGACGCTTCAGTGTAACGGTCACGTGACAAAGGTAAATACTGTTTTATTTATTTTATTTTTAGTTCTCTCTCTCTGACATCTATACTGCTTATTATATACTAGAGGCCCGCAAGGATGAAATTTTTTTTTGAAAATTATATCTAAAAATCTTCCTCGTTGATCGCTCTTTCCATTAGTGAAAACCCCATTAAAATCCGTTGCATGGTTTAAAAGGAGTTAGTGGATATATAGATGCCACAGAAGTTTCAGGCAACTGTTAACATTAAATATTAAATATCTTAAAATATCTTCACACATTCCACACAGCAACATCTAGTTCCACAATAAGCAACTAATGCTTGTTATATGAATACCAGACAGTTGATATACCTAATACATAAATTACTTTTTTTTTTGTAAATACATATTATAAATACAAACATCCATGACTCAGGTACAAAGGTAAATGTTAACACATAAACATTTGCCCCTAGCGGGATTCGAACCCGCGACCGTTTGGTTAACAGCTGGGTTACTAGCCACTAGACCAAACGTGTCGTCAAATTTTGAAATATTACTTTGAGCTGTACAAAAATACCTGCTCCTAAATCATAATATCATTATTATTTTTTATACGAGGAAAGTTGAGAGCGCACTTTTATCCGTTTCTTACTTGTGTGCATAGGTAACAGTAGACCTCTATCCCCAAATTTGCATATATAATAGAATATGTAAAATTTTATCAATTTTGTTACTCCTTTTGCATTGTCCTCATAGAGCGAGCAGATTCGTTTATAGAATTTGTGTAATAATTGTCATCTAAAAGTATGCATAAAATTGAATCTAAACTATTTATCAAAATTTTTTATTAATTATATATCATGTTTTATATGTGTGAATGATATGTCGTCATAGTAGTAGAACAACGACGGTTTTGATAATTTTCAATTTTTATTTTTTTGTGTAAATTGACTTTATATGTCGTGCTTTATGGACCAAAAACATTTTTTGACAAATATTATTTAAAACTTTCCAGATACAGAGTTGGAATACTGACGGATTTGATTTCTAAACACAGTACAATGGCGTATTAATCATTTCGCCAGTGCTGTAAATTTACTAAATTGCAGAACCGTCTGTTCTACGGCTATAACGATGTGTTATAAAACGAAGTTATATAACACTTGCACTTTAGTCACGTCATCTCGTGTACTCATAACAGATTCACGAGATGACGTGTCAGAGACACGACACGTTATCTCGTGACCGAGACATATTTATCGACACGTTATTTGCATTGCTACAAAACAATAATAAATAATGTGGACCAGTTATACAACAGTTATATAACACTTGGACGCACATTAACAGAAAAATATTTTTTGTCAAGACTACTTTACGGAAGCCTACCATCGAGTAGAATTTCAACCTGTCTGATGACCTTTAGATAAGAGAATGTATCTTAAAAAAGAACTATTTTATTATTAAAAATTTTGCACAAAGTCAACTCCTCCATCGGCAAAAGTTTCTTGTTATTCGAAGAGTCTTGCAGATTTAACACAAGAAAAATTTCCAACCGTTCGAAAATATGTTACCGTTAACATACAACAAAGGGAAGTAAGTATTTGAAAATGGAACATACTTTCTGTTACATAACAACAGAGGCACGATTTAGTATAGGAATTTGTTGAGACAAAAACATAGGTGAATTGTTAACTTGTTTATTGAGATAGTCAACATTAGCTTACCTTGATGACGTCATAACAAGGCCAGGTAAATAAACTATCGTAACTATAATTTTTTTTGTCTGATTTTTTACGACTAGAAGTAAATAAAAAATAAAAAATCTAAAATGGAAGACATTTTGCATTTGAATATCTCTTCCACTTGGCTAGTGCGAAATGAAGTCATTTATAAATTTTAATAGAATTAGTATTAAAACAAAATTACAATTTCTCTCAAGTTAAATAGTTTCGAAATCTTCATTATCTGAACAAACCACCCACACTATCCCAACCACCTTGTATTATACAACTTCACAGAAAATATCCTTCAACTTAAAATTAGTTGTATTATATTATTTTTTATCATTGATAAAAAATAATTGTTTGAGTGCTTGCTTACCTTAGCGCTCTTTAAAAATGGAGACTTTAAGCCCACCTTGGAAATGAACTGTTCAAAGTAGGCTCTGGTCTATCTATTTTCGGCAGTTATTTGCATTAACTGGCGGCAGTAACCACTTACAGAAGACGACCGTGAAATAACGGCACGTATGCTATTGTTTTTCGGTATAAGGGATACTCAAGCCCATTTTTCTATCCTTTACATAAAAAAAATATTATTTTCATATTTAAGGAATCTAATCCAAGGAATTTGGTTTTGATTAATTATTGAATACTAGCTGTTGCACGCGACTTCGTCCGCCTAACTTAATAAAATGTAGCCCATGTTACTAGCCGATAACGTAGCTAGCTCTCTATAGGTGAAAGAATTTTTAAGTTTTTTTCATTACAAACAAAATTGAACCAATATTTTCTATTTGTAATACTAGTGGCCCGCTCCCGGCTTCGCACGGGTGCAATTTTTTATTCAATCCAGCCGATAAATCACCTTACACCGCCATCTGTTAGATTCTTACGGAAATCACAGAAAAATAATTGCTGGATTGAATAGGTATCAACAGATGGCGCTATGTTAATAATATTATATAATTTGCAAAAAATAATAAACAAAATGAGATATAAACTATCCTATCTTTTAAGTTGGACCAAATTACATATAATTACGAAATTTTATCAAAATCGATTCAGTAGTTTGGGAGTTCATCGCGGACAAAAAACGTGACACGAAATTTTTATATATAGGTATAAGGATTTGTATAGATAGATTGTATTAGCTGCCTTGTTATGACCTCAATAGAATGTAGTATATCTATCACAATGCGTTATCAACTATAATTTATTATTGCAACGAATATTAATTAAGCACTATCAAATAGTAATATATTTATGTACATACATGATAATGTAACATTGATGGATAGTCTCAGAGGGATTAAATCGTCTACACAGTTATCTTCAATGTTGTCACAGCAAATAATGCATCTCGAGAGATGTTCGCGTGTGTAATTAATAATGTACACTATGTAACATCATGTTTCGTTTACATTCATGGCTTAATAGGTATAACATATATTATAAATCGTGTGTAATAGGCAAAAATGTTTAAGAATATTTTTAGCTTCCTAAATAGCTTCGAAAGTCGTGTTTTGTTCTTAATTATTTTAAAAAAGAAAACAATTATCAAGTTACCAAGTTAAGTAAATTTACGAATGCAATATTCAATAAGTTAAACATTCGTTTACTAACCTATATAAGTTCTACTATGACCTTATGTTACTTGGTCAGGAAAAATCATTTTCTTTGTTCTTCTAATGTGTTTCTTTGTTTAACTTGCTTAGAATCTTATTTGTGTCACACAGATAAATGTTAAACGATTTAACAGAAAGGAAAGTTTAAGTTGGATATTGAAAGCGAGATTAAAAAGACAGTATCACACTCAATTAAGTCAAAGTGTCTCTTAAGTGTGCCTTTTTTGTAAAAAAAATAGTAATTTTAAATGTACAAACATTTCAGTATTTATTCACGTTCCTGTAAATATTATAAAAGCATAGAAAAATAATACCCATGACAAAAAATAGAAAAAAAAAAAAAAATTGTAAGTAATTTACAAGTCAGTACTTATTTCTAATTTATTAAATTACTTTTACATCTATACAAAGCTTGCATTATATAATACGTTTTTATATACAGAACACTGACGTCACTTGTTGTCTTTCATAGCTCTTTATATACAATTCTAAAGTATAATATACAGAAATGTATTCTAGCCAAACTTGATTATGAACTCCGTAGCACTAAATATTTATATAATATAGCCAGTTCGATTGATTTTAATAAAACGTCTATTGAACCGAATGTAGGTAAATGAATATGATTATGATTTCACTTTGTGGAGCATAATATATATTTCGTGTACCTTCTAGCTCTTTACGAGGCTCCCGGCGTTATAAAGGTGTATTCACATTAGAAGTGATGTATTGAAAAATTTGTAACTTCTTAAAAATTGTACGAAGAAGAAGAAGGTATTGTAGGTACGATCTTATTTATGGTAGGTGGCTACCGCCGCCAATTAAAACACAAGCTATTATTGGCTCTAGATATCCTCACTCATTTATCAAAACACAATACATACATACACATTCCATACAGCACTATCTAGTTCCAAAGTAAGCAACTAATGCTCGTATAATGGATACCAGACAGTTGATATACTACATATATTACTTTTTTTTGTAAATACATACATGTTATAAATACAAAACATGACAGGTAGAAAGTTAAAATGTTAAAACATAAACTTTTGCCCCTAGCGGGATTCGAACGCGCGACAGTTTGGTTAACAGCTAGGGTTACTAGCCACTAGACCAAAACATGTCGTCACTAGACTATTAGCCACTAGATCAATAACGCAAAAACAATTGTTTTTTGTCGCACAACAACTTTCAAGAACTATGAAATAATTATTTTCATTGTGTTCTTTATCTACCGCCTATACTTTATCCTATCAGGGTCTTATATGGGCAGTTTGTATAAATGTGATGGTTACTGCTGCCAACTGGATTCTCCAGCTTAGGACGCAGTGTTTCCTACCATTGATATTATTAGCAAATGTATATTTAATTTATTAAGAGGGCTTATGTACCTAATATTTAAAATATCAAAACGAAAATAGAATTTCTGAACATAAATTTCAGTTCCCACGCAAAACTTATTTAACTTTCGAGACGTTTCCCACGAAACAATTAAGATGTATGTATAATGAGATTTAAATTCTATATTAAGGTCTGAACATTATTTGTAGTTATAATGAAAACACAGTTTCTGGGGAAATTACACAATTAATAAATTGCGAAATAGAGAAATCTGGAACATTTCGTTCTAAATGGTTCGTACCTTTGTAATATTCCAGCAGAATTCATACTTTAGTAGCGATATACATATTTTAGGGAATTCATAAATAGGACAGTACGTCTGGCGACATTAATCATTCCCTTATAGAAGACCACCGTGATATAACAGAATTTATGATTTTATTTTCCGTTGCTATACCACCTGATTCCTTATCATCAATTCTATCAAAGCGGGCCGCAGCACTTGTGCTGATAGGCACAAGTGCTGACGCCAATCACCGTCAAGTGGAACATCAACCTGCCTACATATCGATCTTTACATTAAAAAATTAAAATACCTACTCAAATTGAGTACTTGAGGAATGACGGAATTTTTGTATTTTATTTATTGAGACCCTAAAAATGTATTCAACATAAAAAAGACTATTAAGAGGGACCTAAAAACGAAAACAAAATTTGCACCTTATACTAGCAATGTAACTGAAAATAGTTTGTCTTAATAGATACTAATTGTCATAAAAGTTTTCTACCGAGGTAAGAAGTTCAAAAGGCTGTCGAATACATTTCTACTTTATACCACATCCCTTACATTATTTATAAAAACTTATTTACGAACATAACTATATTTTAATTTCCATATTATGAATTTTTTTTCAATAGAAGGACCATTTACAAAGCGGAAAAATAAACTAGAATTTCACATAGAATAAAAATTTTGCGCATAATATATTATTTAAGTGTTTAAAATTTTATTTACACTTCGATTACATTTACAATTGAGAATCGAGATAATTCAGAGTGACTCTTGATAACCAAATTTTGAATGATTCTCATTATAAAATAGGGCTTAGTTAGATATAATAACAAGCCATAGATTATAGCTTTGGTCAATGTTGATTATCCGTAAAAGAACAAATTCTAACGATTCTTATAAACTGGATTGATATATTAAGATTTTAATTAAGCCAGTGTGCTGAAATATATCAGAAACCGTATTCAAAGAGATTCTAAAAGCAAAGTTTCCACAATTATTAATATTTTAATATTCAAATTACATTGCTATACTAATGATTATTACATGAATAACAAATCAAAGCTTCAAGACATAATTATCTACAGTTACATAACAAAAAAAAATGAAAAAAATAATAAAATATTAGTCAACATTTGCATACACAATTATCTCCTTTCACTAAGCACACAACAATAAATTCATAGTAAGTTACAATTTGATATGCATCATTAATCTACCAACTTTTCTAAAATTTGAAAACGAATTAACCATTAATTAAATATATATACAATAACTTCAATCACAGTAAACGCTAGCTTCAATAAAATTACACAATCTTAGAATAGCGTTAGTACAAAGTATTTACATTTCAAGTACAAGAAAACTGGAGAGTTGAACATTTTAAACGGTGACCTCCTCCGTAAAGCGACTCTTGTCATCTAAATTAATAACTATGGCGTGTGTCCTCGCGTGTCCAGATCTAACACCTCTAATAGTTTCTGTACTGCTTGGACTTGATTTAACTTCACTTATTTCACTTTTACCATTAACACTATTACGATTGGCTGCCACCTCTGGCGGTCTGAAATCACCGCAATTCGCTTCACCGGATATCTTGAATACACCATTCTGTATTTCCTCTTTCGAAGCGTCCGCATCTGCTTTTATTTTGGGAGAGTCTGTTGTTACGTCTGTTTGACTCTGTTCTGCTTGGCTCTCAGTTGTTTTTGATGGGCTAAAAGTTTTTTGTTTATATGCAGGTGGCGCTTCAAAAGGTAGATCTCTTCCGCTGCTACTGGATTCTTCAGCAGGAGTGACGGTACACATGAGGCGATCGGCAACAGCGCTAAACACTGTGTTCAGTTTTAGAGGTGCTGAATCTGATGTTTGTGGCTTACGTTCGTGTAAAGCTGCTGCGTCTTGCATAGCAGTTATCCGTCTCGTGATTACTGCACCCGCACCGCAACGCTCTCGAAGTTTTTCCAACTGATTGCAAATCTTTCTAAACTCCTCCTAAACAAAAAATAAAAATAAGAAAATAACTTACATTCGTAAATTTCAATGCTATAAATTACTGACCACTTCTGTCTACTTGATCCAATTTTGTAACCTTCAGATGAGTTTCCCTTACATTCCGTTGTATATTAAGTATATGAAACTGGGTGTCCTATTGTGTTATTTTTTGTGTGGGATTGTTTGTTTCTTAAATAATAATAAGCTCCCTAACCGAATATCTATTTATAGGACCGTGTGTTTCCTAACGTCTAGTAGGTATTTATGTGAGCATGATCGCAGACATGTTACTAAGCACATTTAATTTAATCTTCCCACTCATCATTCTGAAAACACGAAAATTTCTGACAGGTTGATATGTCGGGTATTACTAAAACCAAGTACAGCGTCCTACAATAAATAATTATCAATAAGTTACTAACTTTATTGACATTTTCACATTATGAAAGTAATTTCAGCTAAGTCTACAACCCATTGTATCTTCATCAATCACTTTATTATTGTAATAAATCTCTGTCATGGGAAAATTGATTTTAAATATATTTTGTTTTGAAGTTTTTGTAATTGATTCTAAAAATATCGACCAACTTTTAAGTCTTTTATAAAAAATAGCATAAAAATGTATTTGAAAATGGAGAAAATCGACACCAAAAATGGGATATTTTCAAATTTCGCAATTTTTTTTTTGTGTAACCCTAAATAACTATTCTCTTGATTGCAGTCATAAATTCAATAATTGATTCTATAAGTTTTGTATAAAAAAAAAACTTTAATTGAGCCTTTATCGCTTCGTCTTATGTACCTACTATATCCTCCTTGGTACTATACTTAAAAAAATTGCCTATTTAATCAAGATTTCAAAATGGTACAAAACATGCTTCTTAACTTTCGATTTTTTTAAGTGAAAAGTAAAAAAGGTTTTACTCTGACCTGCACTTCTACGACTGCAGTTTTTTTAAAGTTTGTATTTTCATCTTTTCTCCCATTTCACCGATAATAACTATATTACCAATGATATGTGCGATGGGATTTTATTTTATTATAAAACAAAATTAATGTAAGGTAAACATTTTACTCACTTCAAGTTCTCTCTCGGTCATGTTATCACAGAATCTTGTACTCCGATTGGTAGTCATTGTGTATGTGGACTCGGCCGGCCTCGACCTGAATTTTCCTGTCTTTTCTCGCTCGTCTTTGCCGTGACCTTTATACACCATATATGCCTAAGAAGAAAAAACACAAGATAAATCAATATGGTTCACATTGGGACCCAACACAAGGGCACGAACTCATCTGGTGCAAAGTTAGCGGTTAACTTTCTTCTAACTTACTCTTATTGTGTTCTGAACCATTGTTCACCAATTGTTTGTTCTAAACCATCAAGTATGGAGGCGAATGTAGCAAACTAGTCCCAAAATGAGGAATTACGCAATAGAATAAGCGTACAATAAAAACTGAGTAACACTCTACTCGTATATATATTATAAAAACAATAATATAGGTATATATCCTTTATCGTATCTGGATCGGTGGCTTACAGTGATGATAGCCATTTATCATCATGTTGACCATCAACTTGCCTGCTAACTTTTAACATGAAAAAAAACTAATGCATATCTCACAAATTCACCCCAACTTATATCTATTAATAACTAGCTGGTGCCCACGACAAAAATATTAAGTAGCCTATCCTGTGTCCCGTACGTCCAAATGTTTATCTACCAAGTTTCATGAAAATCAGTTAACTCGTTTCAGAGTTATGGAGGAACATACATACAATACCTACACTTACAGATTTATTATTAGTATTGATGATGTGTATAACGTCACATACATAATGTTGTTTACGATTTGTATCACTGCGATGTACAGTACATAATAAATATTAACCAAAACATTGTTAATATATGAAAATATGTTATTAATGTATTTAAAATATGCGCAGCGAAAATTACTTAGCAAAACTAAAACGAATTACGGAGAAACCTCATTGTGCATTCCAACCTTTACAAATATAGGGGCGTGTAAGACAAACATTTTGTAAATAAATATCGCCGGCACACCCGCAGACACGTATTGTATAACGTATAACCACGTGTGTTACGTTAAGTGAATATAAAATGAATTTAATCAGAGCCACAGTAGTCCAGTGGCTCCGTAAATAACAGCTATTTATATTTGTGGGACTAACACTCGACACGGCAATGTAAATCCGAATTTCCCTTTGGCCTACACTTCTGAGTCGTTTGGGTTTCATGTAATATATTGTTACATACAAAATCTTTGACATTATATTGGCAGTGGCGAATTTTTTAAATAGAAATATCCTTTTTTTTTGACCAAACACTTTAAAGCCTGTTTTATACAGCGCACTGCCAAGGATTGGATCTCCCTTCCAGAATCGGATTTTCCCAAAAATTTGGGGAAAATTTAAGCAATGGTACATGCCGCTATTAGGTCAATTAGATCTTATCATTTTAATAGTATGACAAGCTCAAATGTCCTTTCGGTACCAAAAGGGTGATTTCTTCTCTAAATTGGAGACTATCTCAAAAGTCATCTCGAATAAATCCTACAAAACCCATAATATTTTAGTGCTTCTTAGGGCCAGTTTTATAAACGACATACCTTTTTCTCGTTCGTTACAGTGCTAGTAACCGAACGGTTAACGGTCTGTCAATAACGTTTACTGACGGTGGTTCTATAAAAGAAATTAAACATTCGGTAGCTGCCCGTAAAAATACGCCGAAGTTTATGAATATTGTCGATGGTTTCGTTGTAGTCTGTCAAGAACTGTCAAGTGTCGCGTCACAAACACATTTATTTACATAAATAACAAAATAAACGATACGTAAGATAAACCGACCTTATCATAGTCAGTAAAGAGGCAGTAAACGCTAGCTGTCAAATTATACTGTTGACTAACGAACAGTTGTTTATAATACATTATATTATACTATTAGATCTTTTTTTCGTCTATTTGATATAAAATTTAACTAACGGATCGTTATAAAACTGGCCCTTAGTCGATAAATAATTAAACTATAGTAGACATTATTCAATGGTCAGAATCAAATTTTCAAAAAGTTAGAAAACTGCGTTGTTAATACGAGTATTATTATGTGACAAAAAAAAAGTTGGCATGGGGCAATCTAATATATGGTAGTTTCGAAATTTTGCCACTGTGGTACCAATTACATAGAAATATTGAAAAACCATCAAAGGACGATGAACATTTTTATCCCATTAGACAATATTTTTTGCCAGTGTACAAAAAGCTTTATGTTAAATGGATTTAAGTTAGTTAAATTAAAATGTACCTTAAATTATCGTTCCTTGTCCAATAAATTTACATAATTCACAAGAGAAATTTCATTAAAAAAGTCCATTCGGAGAAAAGAAATGAGCATATAAATTTTGGAAGAAATAGCTAAAGCGAACGTATTTCACTTCGATCCGGCATTGTTGGAACTTTATACTTGTTACTAGTTTGCAATAAATTCAATGTTACTTTTACTTTTTGTTGAAAATTTAATTTCCCAAGTTAATTTCTTCGAACTCACAAAAGAGACGACTTGGTCCGCGCCTAGGTGATCTTTGTTGTCGCCCATTTGTCGCCATATTGCGGCCATACCTAACAGTACTTTTTCATTTGTTAGATCTCTCTTACTGAACCCACCATAAGTCATGTCGTCTTCTTTCTTTATTTAACATATGGCCAGGTTAATAAATTATTTGGATTTTACTGGTGCAAAGAATTGCCTCCATCGTTAAAGCAATTTTGAAAAGAGGTACGAACTCAACAAAAATTTGAGAAATATATAACTACACCTTAGTAAGTAGTCGAGCGTTGGTCATCTGATTTTTTTTAAAAGGTAGCAATAATCATAACGTTACAGAAATAATCAACAATAAATATCACGTGATTATAGCGCGTGTCTGATATACTTCTATGGGTAAGGGATCATGTTTTAAAAATTTTGTTTTCATGTCAAGTTAATGTTAAGACAATACTGAAAGTTATAAATTCAAGTATTCTTTCCAAAATTGTACCAAATTTAAAATTTATAAACTTCTCAATTCTTATAGGAAACTGAACGTTGTTTGAACGATCGTAAACCTTTTTGATTTTTTTATAGACTTAATACTATGTTGAAAGATTTTATTTTATCGCAGTAATGAAAATTTTTACGAGTTAAGCCGATTCAATAGAGGGATTTGTATCTGAACCGGGCCTGGGGGATGAATTATAAATTATTGAGCTTTTATTTCGGCTTTACAAGGCACAGTGTAAAACGAATCTCGTTGAGCTATCATTTGTTCAGGTTTTAACTGTAAAGGAGATTTATTATTTAATATAACATTAATTGTACATATTTTTACATATTTATTATTATTTTTTCATAAGTAAGAACATGTCATATAAGACTCATATTCTCAGCATAGGTTACCTTTCATTCGAAAAAAATAAATTTCCTTTATTTATTTTTTAATTGGAAATACTTTAATTTTTCACAAATAAAATCCCAAAAAGGTGAGATTCAAGCACAGCGAGTGAGTGTCAAAGGGTTATATAATAACCCCAAGTAAAACTTTCCTTGCTTATTTCAAAAGGAAATTCCTGTCGCAGACAGGAGTGTAAAATGAAAATTAAATAATAGTTCTTTAAAATATGAACTGAGGAAACGAGTTCTAATTTTAAATCAAAGTTAATGCTTGCTTAGCGAAACTTTTCAAGTGTTTACTTATTCAGTTGGCGTTATTCTAGGCTTTCAGTGTCGCTTGACTTGGTGACTTTGAGATTAACTTCTTTGAAAACTTCTAATATGGCAAAAGTTATTTTAATTTCTGATTTACAAAATTAGCTTGTTAAAGTTTAAATCTGATAAGTGTTTTTGTGTTTAAAATAACCTTTAATCTCGCGTAGTCGAGTTTGAAATTCGTTAGCATAATCAGCTTTCCCGGGACTTTGAACGCGAAATGAAATCATTAAATCTTTCAAATACTAGTTAAGGACCATGTTAGTTCAAAGAATCATGTTACATATTCACTTACCTTACTTCCGAATATGAAACAGAGTAGTAGCGTGACTGTAAGTTGTGTGTGGCAGAAGAATATTATATACAGAAGGTCTGGGTTGGCTGGTGATTGTAGAAATAACCTGGAACAAAATGTTAGTTCAATGTTTGCATATAACCAATGTTATTAGACATAGATTATCTATCATTAATAAATAACTAGCTGGTGCCCACGACTTTGTCCGCGTTGAAAAATATTAAGTAGCCTATCCTGTGTCCCGTACGTCCAAATGTTTATCTACCAAGTTTCATGAAAATCAGTTAATTCATTTCAGAGTTATGGAGGAACATACATACATACAATACATACACTTACAGATTTATTATTAGTATTGATTAATTAATTATCTCGATTTAGATTTAGAATACGTCTTTTTTGCTTCCACAGTGAAGAGGCAATTTAAAAAAGTGATGATAACAAAATCGGGGGGAGAAAGTTTGACGCTACATGAAAGTCATCTACATACGAAATTTAACTACACCACTCGATAGCTATAGGATCAAAGAATTTTTTTTTATATATCGCATTTTTTTATTCTATAATATATGTTCCTCTCTGGTTCACACTGCCCTTGTAAAAAATAATTTCAAATAGAAAATAGATTTGTATAAATATAAGGAAGCCTTACGGATATTTTGATATTTGAATTTACTCAAAACCAAGTATGTCTGATCGAAAATGTATTAGAAAAAATACAGTCAATGCTGCCCTTCTGTTTGATGGCAGTAGTCGCAGTAATCGACATTTGAAAGTTCAATGGTTAAACTCATTATTTAACACATATGTATTTAAACGACATTCAAATAGACTAATTATGGTGCAAATGACATTTGAATCAATTTGAATCGCATTAAAGTCAATAGCATGTAAATGAAATTCAGAGGACATTAAGCTACTGAAATAATTTAGATAAACGCGAATGAGTGTCCGACTAAATGGTGGAAAAATATTAACTGGAAATAAATTATTTATCAATTAACTGTAAATTTTGTGATTTAAATTTTGTAATGTTTTTTTTTATTCAAATGTAAAATTTCTTATTATTTAATTGTTTATCAAACAAAGAATAAAAAATTAAATTTAACATAGTCCCATGAAACTTCATAACAGTTTGACGGTGGGAACAGTTGACGCATATTAACTTCTAATCGTTCTAAGAAATATTAGTCTAGATGACAAAAAACATATTAAGTTATTGTGGCGTAAGCTAACTTTAAGTATCAGTAATTTAAATGTAAAATAATTAAATACATAACATTTTTTTTCGGGGTAGGACACACTTTAATTTTTGTATGTAAATTAAGATCCTTTAGGTGAATTAAGAATTTTTATTCTATGCAAATAAATATTTGTTTATTAAAGAAAAAAAAAACGAATTGTTCTACTGAATCTTAAAAAACAGTAATGACTCGTTTTAAATTTAGAAGTTTATATACTTATTTGCTTATTTATAATGTTACCTACTACCTAAAATATAAATTTTTATTTGAAAATAGTGTGAAAATATTGTGATGTTATGAAATAAATAAATAAAAAAATGCTTCAATTTCAGCGCTTAAAATAAAGGTATACACAGTAGTTACTGATGGTAGGGGAGCCCACGATGCTAAATGTGGAGTCACTCGAGCGTCGTGGATTTTGGATTTTGAAGATTGTAGGAAGAAAAAAAGGTTACATGATATTACCCTTTTCAACGGTGGGGTTCAAAAGTTTGTAGACGCTTTATTAAAAAAAAATCCTCCAAATAATCGTCAGATTAAGAATCAGCACGATCAGGAATTCAGGCTGAACCGTCTGTATGAAAATCTGACGCGCTCGAGTATTACAAAATGGCAATCGCCAAAAATCTTTTTTTGCATTTTCAAAAAGCTGCCACGAGTCTGTATTATAAATGAGAACTTAGTTTGGGCTCACTTAACATCCCCTCTGAAAATCTGACGTGCTCGAGTTGTATTACAATTTTTACCTCAACCCCCACCAACCCCACCATCCAAACCAGCAGATTAATACATCGGAGACACGTGGGGAATATACATTGGAAATATCTGAGTAAATCCCAAAATCCCCTCTTGGGCTCCCCTACTATGACCTGAACTGTCCGTTATAGGCTAAGTTCATCTTTTGTTTATTTTTTATTCTACTATATTTTTTTTATGCTATGGTTATGTACCTCACATCAAACCAGTCGCAGTGAACGAAACAATATCGTCAGATATTGTATTTTGTTTTATTTAGATATTATATTTTGATCGTTGATATTTCGTTTGACACTTTTTATATATTATATCTACTAAATATTATTTCAATGTGTCTTGTTTAGTTCTGATTTCCATAATATAAGTAAGTAACCTCTTGCTAATAAATGAATTAAATAAGTGTAAAACACTCACATAGAAATATTAAGGAAGACTGAGAGAAGAAATTCGTTGTAGATGGCCATGGAGATGAAGCGACTCTCGTTAAATTCTGAAGGCGCCTTCCGCACCATGATGCAAAGTCGAATACCCCACACGAGGAATATCACTTCCACTGTTAAAGAGAAACAACACAATTTAGTATATCTATAGAAAATTCAACTAAATAAGATTGACGACCAGTTTGGTCTAGTGGTTAGTAACCCCAGCTGTTAACACAACGGTCGCGGGTACGAATCCCGCTAGGGGCAAATGTTACCTTTGTACCTGAGTCATGGATGTTTGTATTTATAATATGTATGTATTTACAAAAAAAAAGTAATCTATGTAGTATATCAACTGTCTGGTATTCATAATACAAGCCTATAGTTGCTTAATTTGGAACTAGATGGTGCTGTGTGGAATGTGTTAATATATTTATTTATTATTGAAAGAGTGAGACAGGACTAATAATGTTTCTTCTTTCCGCCAAGTAATCATACAACATATTAAAGCTCTAAGTTAAGCGGGATGAAGACCGAAAGCAAAGCTAACTTAGTTTAGCTTAGTTCGCGTAGCTGACGTAATTTTTCATACTTGTGCACATAGGTAAGTTTGCATAGTTTGCGTTTTGCACTCAAGTATGAAAAACTGCGTCCGATATGCTTAGCTAAGCTTAACTACATAAGTTAGTGTATACTTAGTTTTTAATCTGTAACCGCTATAAGACGGTTAAATATTTAAATACTGTTTGAATTTGCGCTCATTTTTATATTTCGAACTTGTTTAAGCGTCAGTTCATACTGAAACGGGACAAGACGTGAAGATGCTTGAAGAGGTCAGCCGATACGCGCTGTATATCGCTAAGCCGTGATATGCATCTCAACGCCATAAGGCGTGTCGTGAAGCTATATATATATAGCTTTACGATATAGCTTCACGATACGCCTTGCAGCGCGTCCGCGTATAAACAAGCGTCCGCGCTGTCTCGGAACTCTGCGAAATCCGCCCTGCGCTGGCGCTGCGTATCACGACTCAGCGTGGCGCCGCCGCGCCGCTTTAGGATCAATTCACACCGGAAAATTACTACACTCCCATCCTACGAGGACAGGCAATAGACTGGCTGTATATTTTCATCCAGAAAAAAGTACTGTTCCCAAGGGAAAGTCTAAATATATATATAAAAAAATATCAACGCCTAACAAAAATATATGATGAGCAATAAAGAACGAACCAATTATTATTCAAACGCGTAAAGAAAGGGCGCGAGGACGAATTCGCGAGTAAAAGCTAGTATTACATTAATTAAGCAGCAGCGCCTCCTAAATCATGACTCCTATTTTGATGTATTGTGAATAAAGGAAGTCGATCTGAACAAACATTAATTCGTCTGTGAATTATTATTAAGTTTAATATATGTAAAATAATTTAATTATGTACCGTTTATCAAGGGCTGAAATTCACTCAACCAATACAATATCGAGTTTGTATGTTTGAAATCAAAATCAAAATATACATTTAATCAGATCTTAAACGGACTCCCATATTTTCGTTGGCAGCCTCGTTATAACAATCAGAATTAATTTCCATATTAAATGACCGTCGTATTATAATGGCTCTTTCTGTATTAACATATTACATGTATGTGTTGAAGTTATTGAAATTTAGATTTAAATATTTCTAATATGTTGTACCTAGTAAGCACTGGCATGTTCTATAAATAGTTATATCTTATATATATAAAAATCTCGTGTCACGATGTATGTTCGCGATAAACTCTGAAACTACTGAACCGACTTTGATCAAACTTCATGAGTATCTGTTATTTGGTCCAACTTAAAAGATAGGATAGTTTATATCTCATTTTGTTTATTATTTTTTTTAAATTATATAATATTATTAACATACCGTCATCTGTTGTTCTATAAGGTTCTCACAGATGGCGGTTTAAAGTAATTTATCGGCTGGATTGCAAAAAAGCACCCCGGGCGAAGCCGGGAGCGGGCCACTAGTTCCTTATATATTATACTAGCTGTTTCCTGCGACTTCGTCCGCATTCAAAATGTTATATAGCCTAAAGCCTTTCTCGATAAGTGGACTATCTAATCTAACACAAAAAGAATTTTTCATTTCGAACCAGTAGTTCCTAGGATTAACGCGTTCAACCAAACAAATAAACAAACTCTTCAGTTTTATAATATTAGTATAGATTCCTCAGTATCCCAATACCCAGTACAAACTTAGTTAAGACTGTATCCGTCGTGTCGGCTGCCAAGCGATCTACCCAACGAGCTACAAATGATTTATGTTAATTAATTTTTAGTCCCAGCAATATTATGCCGAATGTGATTTGAAACGACAATTTAACAATATCGCCTCGAATTAGTGTAATTGATTTGGAAAGGTTCTCTCGTAAAACGCCGGCAATTTATTCGAAAGCCGGATTCATTAAACGTTTCCGGTATCGAATGCTCCATAGACTTCGACGACTTTCGAGCAGATTAATTCTGTTAGGGCTTTACTCGCTCATGTTCCTCAAGTCGTTTATCACGTAGTACACTGAACAAAGAGATAAGTACAGTATGGTAACTGTGATAGGCTTTCGATCAACGGGTTGAATGCTTTACCTCCACTTATGTATCATTTATCTGTTGACTAGCTGTGTCCCACGGTTTCACCCGCAGTTTTATTTAAAATACCAAAGGCATACATATATCGGTAATTCTCCGTAGGTAATTTCTAAGTTATCAAAAGAAAAAATAATTTTTAAAATCCAACTGGTAGTTCCCGAGATTGACGTGTTCAACCAAACAAACACACACACTTCAGATTTATTATATTATTAATTACACAAAAGTGTTTCCTTCGAAGACATTCAAATCCTGATAATCGTATATGTGTCCGTTATAATTAATTAAATTATTTTAATAAAAAATGCTGGAATTTAAATTTTAAATGGCGTCGGCGTTGAGAAATGAAGACATCTTTAACCCTAGAAAAATATAAGATCCCTTGGGAACTTAACATTTCTATAGGAAAAATATTCATATGTTAATTCAGATAATATACTATAATCAAAATTCGTTCAGCAATTTTAGTAGGATGACTCGGAATATTATATAATTTATGGTATACTCACAGGTAGTGAAAGAATGATCCCACCAATCAGTGTTGCATAAATAAGCCTTCAAATCGTCTTTGGTTCGACCAACTATTACTGCAGGGGGAGCCACCAGGGTTCTTATGGCAAGTAGAACACAAGCCACCCCCACGATGATCCCTATTCTTCTTAACAGGTACATGTCTGATATCTTCACTGCTTTGGCAGAGCGAACTTGGAAGATTACCGATATCCTGCGAACAAGAATGTATGATGTAATTTTTTTTAAATAATTAAGTAGGTTTAATACCTAGATTTTGTTAGAGAAATTTACATATAGAGAGTAACATACACATAAATTCCAAGTTGTAAATTATCATTTAGCATAAAATTATTTACCCAACATCCTCTCTTAAAACTGTTATATTTCAACTGTTGACAATATTGAAATTTATAAATTGTTGTTAAAAAAGCTCCATTCAATTAATTTTATTTTACTATTAAAATATAGCGCTTTAAGCGCAAACCTACTACATAGTGAACTAAAAGCTAATTGCTTTTGTAAGCATTGTAGTACAGTAAAAGCTCCTTATTCGCGCTTCCTTCATTCGCGTTTTCACTATTCGCGGATTAAAAAAATGCAACCCAATTCCTATATTCGCGGCTAAAAATTTCTTTATTCGCGGATCTAATAAGTACATACATAATAATAAAAAGATTCCAATAGGTATCCAACCCAATATTCTTTGTAAATGCCGTCAAATGGACCAATAAAACAAGATGAAGATTTGACTGAAACCGACTTGGAGGAAATGCTAAATTCACCACCCATTGAAGAAGAGTCTTCAACAAGCACTGGAAACGTCACATTTAATTTGAAAAACCTTAGTGAAGGTTTAAGAATGGCAAATGAGCTTTGCGACTTCTTTATGAACATTGATCCGTCTATGGAACGAAGTCTTATTTTTAAGAGGCAAATTTCTAATGTGACTGCTGCGTATCAGTTTGAATTGAAGGAGCTTTTAAAAACTGCCAAGCAAGAGAAAATTACAAAATTCTTCAAACCATTGCCTAAGCCTGAAGATAATTAATCAAAATGTTCAAAAACTTCAATTAAATTGATTTTTTAAAATATTTGTTTTTTTTATTTTGTCACCTAGGAACGTATCTCTTATAATCCCATGTAAATTACCATTCCGTATTCACGGTTTCCTTATTCGCGGCATATTCATGGAACATATACCCCGCGAATAAAGAGCTTTTACTGTATAGTTATAGTAGTACATTTCAAGTAAACGCAGAGCCGTCGAAACTAGTGAAGAGGTTACTATTGCGGACGTGTTATTAAAACACAGTTAGTCTACTGGGAGGAAACAGTGCCAACTTCTGACTGTACGGTTAACTTAATTTAAACTTTTCAAATTTATTCTAGAAGCAATAGTAAATGTTTATGTAATAATATAAAATTTATTTACTTACTAGCCGGTGTCCACGACTTCGTCCGCGTTGAAAAATATTAAGTAGCCTATCCTGTGACCCGTACGTCCAAATGTTTATCTACCAAGTTTCATGAAAATCAGTTAATTCGTTTCAGAGTTATGGAGGAACATACATACAGAAAAAAATTCTAAAAATCGTCAATTTAGTTACAGTATGTATAGAGCCTATAAACACGATATCTCTGAAAACAAAGTAACTTACTCCATGACCGACCCTTACAGATTTATTATTAGTATTGATTTGTCACATTCAATACCTCCATTAAAAAAAACTAAATAGGAGAGACCAAATTATGTCTTGACATTTCATGGAAGACGATTATTCAACTTTGAATGGTATTTCAATCAAACTCATGAGCCCATTCATCTTACAAAATTAAGTCAATTCTATCGAATTGAAATCAAACAAAGATTCAAATCTATAAAAGGATTCTAAAAATACATTTGAAAATTAACGCTTGGATTTCGCTCGGATTTTTTTTCCAAGGGAGAATAAAATTACTTTCGGTATTTCAATTTGTAAACCCACAAATTCACGTTACAAAAAACATTTGTCCAAATGATATACGAACATCCGTATGGGACGATACGCTACGTTTAATCACATGCGCATTGATTTTTCAATCTCCCAAATAGCTGTTCTGAACACAGCGTGGCGCAGAGGCTGTTATGTTGACGAATAGCACGAGCTAAATGAATTACATTTTCGGCATAGATTTCAAAATTGGATTTATAGCGAATATTATCAACAATACAATATTATTATCAATACTAATAATAAATCTGTAAGAGTCGGTCATGGAGTAAGTTACTTTGTTTTCAGAGATATCCTGTTTATAGGCTCTATACATGATACTGAAACTAAATTGAAGGTTTTTAGATTTTTTTTTCTGTATGTATGTAGGTATTTATGTTCTTCCATAACTCTGAAACGAATTAACTGATTTTCATGAAACTTGGTAGATAAACATTTGGACGTACGGGACACAAGATAGGCTACTTAATATTTTTCAACGCGGACGAAGTCGTGGGCACCAGCTAGTAAATAATATACAACATTATAAAAAGAGAATTTGTATTTTTGTATGAACAAACTCAAAAACTTCTGGAACTATTTTAAAAATTCTTTCACTTATAAAAAGCTATATTATCAGCAAGTAATAGCCTATATTTTATAAAGTTACGCAAATTAAGTCGCTCATAACAGCTAAATTTATTGTATACTAGCTGGTGCCCACGACTTTGTCCGCGTTGAAAAATATTAAGTAGCCTATCCTGTGTCCCGTACGTCCAAATGTTTATCTACCAAGTTTCATGAAAATCAGTTAATTCGTTTCAGAGTTATGGAGGAACATAAATACATACATAGAGAAAAAAAATTCTAAAAATCGTCAATTTAGTTTCAGTATCATCATGTAGAGCCTATAAACACGATATCTCTGAAAACAAAGTAACTTACTCCATGACCGACCCTTACAGATTTATTATTAGTATTAATTCGTATCCAATGAGTTTATAGACCAAATTTAAAGTAGTGTTATAATAATAAAAACAAAACAACTTAGTACTTTAAAAACGCATATCAGATAAGTCATGTATTTAATAGAAACACATAAGTATGCACCTTTTTTTTGAAGATAATTCCTTGATTAGCCACAAGAGAAAATAGTAAATAAGCCCATGGCTTCCATACTTTCGTTGTGAGCGGCGCATTTAAATATCTACTTGTGATTTTTTAAGGAAACATAGTGTACACTATACCTTTCAGATCCAGACCTGAGCAAATTTTGATAAGTTCAAACTTGAATTCTTGAATTGAAATGAAAGAACTTTGAATTCTAAATTTTGTGAGCGTAATTAATTGATGTTTTAACCGCATTAGACTTTTCAATAAAATGTAACGTAAAATACGTAGCTACTGAACATTTCAAGAAATTCTGTTTCTTTACCTACTCACATTACCGAAATGAGATGTTCATAATTTCATTCACGAATCGGAAAACATCAAAAGAAGTCATCGTCGAAAATCAAACCCTTCGTCCTCATGGGAGATCCCTCCAGAATCTAACCTATGTCTTTCTTATACATGAGGTATCGGTTAATGGAAAAATTAATATTATCAGTTTGAACTTTTATGTCATTCCTATTTATTCCCAAGAGATACGAGAGGATAAGGAAAAGTGTATAGGGAGGGAATATTTTATGATACATCTAAACGTATCGAGGTAAAGGTACATTTTTTATTGAATGTCCAAAGAACGAATCGTCAAATACTAGTCTTAAGGATATTTATGATCTTATGTAATACATTGGCTGAAAAAAAAGGGGGAAAATATTCTTACAAATTCTACTCCCAGCTAAAGGGATCTATCTATCTATTATACATAATTATATAATTTATGAAAATTATAATTTAAATACATATTTTTTCCGGAACAAAATTCTCTATCCCCACTTGCGATGGTAGTTATTTTTACTTAATACTTATGCGAAATGCAACTTCAAGCTTTTCACTTACCACGTGAGCCTCTCCAAGTGAATTTCTCGCTAGTGCTAATTGGAAAGCGTCTCGGCTTTGGTCTCGGCTACATGTTTTTGCCTATTTTTTGTATACGTAACTAAACACCTTAATAGCTACAAAATCTTATTTTTTAGTGTATAAAATTTCACTGTATTTTTAATTTTCGCAATGCAGTATGATATTTTTTTATACTTAGAGCCAACATTTAAAATCTCCATTTCAAATTTGCCCCTGCCTATAATCGAACTCGAGACCTCTAAGACAGAGACACAACCTTAACCTTAACAAAGGGGCTCGTCAAATGTATATTTTGTTTAATTGAATCAATAATATTGATGACAATAAAATTGATTTTTTATTCACTCTGTAATAAATCAAACCTGAACCACTTGAAAAGAAACACAGCTTCTCACTGTCTTTATGCAGGTATAGAAAAACAAAATTAGTATTCAGTGTAGGACCCAACTTTTCTAAGTATTACAAAACCCTTTCACAAACTACAAGGTAAAGTTTGCGATTCACCAAGCTCTTTCCCTATACCTTTTTGGGCGGAAAGTTAATTATGTGGCAGTACACAATTCAGTGAACCGTGTTATATAATTACCGACTAAAAGGTGCTCATGAAAGGCTAGATGTGTTTAAAATTTATTAAGGGTTTAGGAGTACTATCCCTTTTAAAATTATTTACTATACCTTAATTATGAAACTATTTAGTTGAATAAGATTGGATAAGGTTTTGATTGACTAATTTGAACAAAAATTGTTTATTGAGATTATTGTTATCATGTTTGTTGTAAAGATTTACCTAATCATTTTGATGCCATAAAAGTACAGTTTTTTTTTCGGATTTTAGCAGGTTCGATTTCCGGGCGTGGCAAGTAAATTTTTAAATAAATATGTATGCAGTTTTGCTTATCGGCAATTGTCTGTTTTTCTTTATCTGACGGCAACTTTCATTGCGGTAGAGCTCAGCAACTATTGATTTTACAAAAAAAAAGTTTCATACAAAAATTATAGAAAATTTTATGCTCTACAACTTTCATTATTAAATTTTTTTCGTATTTCTAAAAATTATGGAGAAATTTTTCAAAAACAAAAATTTGGTCTTTTAATAGACTATATCTCGGAAAATATTAATAATAGAGAAAAATATTTCAAATAAAAAAGATGGAAAATTTTATTCTCTACAAAAAAGGTTTCTACAATTTTTAACGTAAAACTCACTTTTTTTGAGATATTTGCAAAAAGACGTTTTTTTAAGATGGCGGCTAACGCACGCGCTTTCGGACGACACAAACTTGGATTTATACTTGGGAGACAGTCTCTGACATAATCTAATCGAAAAATCAATTAGCAGGATTTTTTCCAGATCATGACTAAATATTTCTATAATCATGACTAAATATTTCTATATGCAGTAGAAAAGACGACGATTTAACCTCAGTGGTATGCATGGACCTCAACCTAACCGTCCGCGCCGCGCTGACGCCCGGTATCTCGGACGCTCGGCTCTTGTTTACATTTCATCTTTTTTGTTTAGAATTCTCAATGGATCGACATTGGGTCGGCAGATGACTAAGCTTGCTTATTTTAAACTAAGATTGGCAATAAATAACGCCGAAAAAAATACAACACCGTTTGCTGAAATCGTCTATTTTTGTCTCTCTGTAAATTTACACAGCCTGTAAATTTACACAGTTCCTAAAGTATTGATCGTAGAGTAAAAATGAATATATCCAAATTTGTAGACATTTCTATGTAGAAACTTTTGTCAGAAGTAATCATAATGCTATTCCTACAGATATTCGCGATATGAGTAAAAACCTGAACAATGGTACATTCACCCCTCTCCCCCTACACCCCCAGCACAACCCCCCATCCTCGAGGACTTTTAGTATGTTAATCTGGATACCGTAAAGTATAATTCTACAAATTTTCAAAACTACACGATTTATTTCCCCTGATTTTTCTAATTTGCTTGGGCTAGATGCGGTAAAAAAAATAATCAGCTTGTATACGGTATTATAATAATTATTAATAAAAAATTAAATAATAATCGTAATATCTGGTCTGCTTTTTTAATTCCAATTCGTTTTTTTTGGGCTTTTATAAAGAGCAGTTCTTCCATTTACTCACCTCCAAGTCTTCAACATAAGAGCACCATACGTGAGGCAGAACCCCACTTCTCGCAGCCAGACCCTGGCGGTGCATGTTATCACTGTTGGTTTTCCATACATAACCAGGGTTGTGCAATAAATTAAAAGAGCTCCAAGAACTATCACACGAAGGAGAGCTGGACTGGCTGCCCGAACGACCTGGAAAAATACACTTGTTTAGCCAATTGCTGCTGGGCGAAGACCTGACCTATAGGAACACATTATATCGGTTCATAATAGAGATCTTCCGGTTGTTAGAAACAAATTTAGAGGGCATTATTAATTTTATTATAGGCTTTTTATTGCATTTAAACATTTACAACTCATTTGAACCTTTTCTTAATAACACTAAAAGAAAATTTCTTCAAAATAAAATATTTTTGTTTCAGTCATTTGAGTTGCGTTTCGCAGTCATCTGAGCAGTCCGTCGGGTGACAGTAACCACACCTTTACAGAAGACCACGATGAAACAACAGCATATGAGTGCTGTTGTGTTTCGGTGAGTGAGTAAGGGATGCCATTTCCCCATCCCTTCTTAATCCCTTATTCTTAATCCTCCTATGGTCAGCAGCGCACATGCAACACCTGTGGCGTTGCTTGTGTTGTAGGCGACGGAAGATACCTATCATCAAGTGGATCGTCAACCTGTCCGTCTACCTTGATATAAAACTAAAATAAAATTAGCACAATTTCACATGCTTTGAGATATTACCATTTTCCGACATTAAAGTTCATCAAGAAATATATAATATACTTTTCACCTCTCCAGCACGAAAAGGGTGCTTTTTGTGCCTAAAAACTCTCAGAAAAATCGATTTTTGCTGCGAGCGTGATTCGAAATTCGAACACCACCTTTTGGAATTATTTGGCGCAGAAAAAGAAATGGTTCGTTCAGAACTTATGGCCCAGCGATTTAACTCAATTTTGATTTTATTTATTGAAATTGAAGTTTGTAAATTGTATTGGTATTTTTAAATAGTAATATTTAAAATAAATTATAAAAAATTAAAATTAATAAAACAAAATGGGGGAGGCCTATGTCCAGCAGTGGACGTCTTGCGGTTGAGATGATGATTATGTCATCACGAAATAAAACGATGATGAAACGAAATGGCGGAAATCAAACTTTTATCAGCATTATGTCAACTGAACTGTTTTGATAAATATACCTAGACCTACTTAGACAATGATTTTGAAGTAAGGATACGCCCACCGGAACATTTTACACAACTTACTTCTTATAGATCAATTATAGACAAAAAGTAGCGCCATCTGTTAGAAAACATTAGAACTCGTATGATCACCACAGGAAGCTTACGTAGTCTACGACGACTGTTATTCGTTGGCCTTAAATTGATTTTAGGGCCAACGTACTGGTGCCATTTCGCCGCGCCGTTGACCCGGTGTCCTTACGCTAGTAATATAAGTCAATGGTTAAAGAAAAATTAGTGTGTCCAGCCATAGCCGACTAGAGTCGGCCGACCATAGCCGACTAGAGTCGGCCGACCATAGCCGACTAGAGTTGGCCCAGCTGTGAAGTACGTCCTAATATCCCATGACAACAATATTTCAGCAAACATATCCAAAGTACCGTAGCCGAAAATGACCATCAAGTTGTATGACAAATGACAATGCATTTTGAAGATCTCGGCAAGATGAATCTTTAGAATCAAGAGTTGACCGTTTTTGTAAAATACACGCATGTACCAACAAAAAGTAAATGCTTAATATATCTATGCGTCAATGATGTCATTATTAACCATGTTCCCAAAATAATGGAAAATTTATATTATATTTATCATATTATTATGATGCATCAACCATAAATGGAATATTTAATTAGTGTGTTTGCGAATATTCAGCGGTTTGTCGATGCAATTAATTGGCACATATGTGCCTAGTTACAGAATTTTTTCCTGTGCTATCAATATTACCTATTGTTTCAAGTGGTTTATCCAATGCGGTTTCAAGATTACGCGTATAAAACAATAGCCGATGAGTTATTCTAATCCATATAAATACTAACTTTCACGAGTAAAATATTTTTTAAAAAATCGATAGAACTGAATTTACAAAATTAAATTCTTAATCGGGCATGCTAATAGACTACACGTAGGTTCTTTTTCCAAATTGGAACAACATAAGTGGGTCAATAATGCCCATGTTCCATATGTTCCAAGGTGTTCCGGGGTTCTGGGACCTCAGAGTCGTCTACTGAGACCTCTACGTGCTGTCAAGAGTAACACTACTTACTACTCTTACATATAAATATATAATAATAATTATTATTATTATTAAGTAAAGAGTAGCAGTATAGTGGGTACCTGGCAAGAAGTTTTGAGTTCCAAAACCCCGGAACACCTTGGAAAATGTGGAACATCGCATTTTTGACCCACTTAAAGTAGTTCGATTCCGAAACAAAAAATACCTATGCGTAGCCTGATTCATTGGCAGTTCAGATTGAAAAAGAAAAATTGATAATTCTAATCTCTGTGTTTAAAAAATATATTTTTTCGAAACCTTGACCCTGGCACATTTCGTGGAACAGGCACTAAGGCACTGCATTAAACTTGTTATTTCATATTATTCCATCATTACAAATAAAAGGAATATGTTTGTATGCGATATAGTATTTGGGATATTTTGACGTGGTACGGTGAAGATAGTTGTCAACTCCAAAATAGTTGAGAGAACAAGTTTCTAATGCTGAATATTGCTTTTTACCTAATACGCAAGTAAATAATACGACCATTTCAGTTCCGAACAAATCTTTAATCTGACAAATTGCAGTAATTTTACTTTCAACTTTTAATGTTGTTAATTTAGTTATGTTTTATGAAAGTTTGTTGACTATAATAAACATAATTGTTTAAAATTATCTTAATTGATTTTCTTACCTAAAGTTGACCTACTAACGCTTTTGTCGCTGTTGAGGTGAAAAGTTGTATGTTTAACACGTGAGCATATATTTTTTTATGTCTCGTGTCTTTAAATCACTCACTGCGCTCAGTAGTTTATATTAGAATGACTCGCTACGCTCATGATTAAATTCTAGACCACTTTGCTTATTGGTGATTTAAAGTCGGCACTCGCAGCAAAAAACAATTTTGCTTTCTTGTTGAACAAATGACTATTTTTATTTGCATATTATCTATATCCTTGAAGTAGATATTATAAAGTACACTAAGAATGATACATACCCTGACATGGCCATACTTGATGGTAAAGTAAACGATGAAGGGCAGACAGGTTATAACCAAGCAGGCCAAAGCAAAGATCGTGGTTCTTACAACCCAGTTTAAGGCGGCCACACACGGAGATCCGTCCAAACAAGCTTCACAACCCTCCGCGCAAGGCAAACACTCGAATGCATCGGCATTGGAATACAGGCTGAGTTGCTGCTGTTAGAAAAAACAATAGCATCAACACATCAATCACAAGATCGAAAATATACACGTGTTTTGATAATGTATGAGAGCTGAAAGAATATAGAGTATTTTAAGAGTATTTCAAGGGTTTAGGCAATTAAGTGAGAAATATTGTTCAATATCACCGAATATATAGCGTGATCTAAATACTTGAAAATTGCCATCTAGTTGGTAATTGATTTTAAATTCAGTAATTTTTATTAAAAAAAGACGATCCATTTAGTCTTCATTAGTAGATATTATACGAAAGTGAGTTGGTTTTTAAGCTTTCAGGCCTTAACTATTCAAACGATCATTATGAAATTTCGCACACAACTTTTCAAGGATACATATACGGACATGGGACAGCTTTCATCTGTTCTGTTTCATATAAAGTTTAAATTAATGCAAATTTAAATTTTATACTTGGCTAAAGAATTCTGCGAGTATCTTAGATAAATAGGTATAGTATATATTATCTCATTTCTCAACTGCGCTAATTGCTTGTAACAGTGGCTAAGACTTGACCAACAAATAGATCACTTAGCAGACGTCTAATGCTGGGGCATTTAGGTCTCCTGCATAATGGGGAAGTTTTATAAGTTGGACATTTTGATCGATGTGTTTACTAATAACGTTGCTCATAAATTAGCAAAGTTTTCGTTCATTTGTATCAGTAAGCAGGAAGTTTAATCAGCCTGTTTCCTCAGAAGATTTAAAAAAAGATCCATCAGAGGCAGCACTAGTGGGAGGTACACGTGTTTTGATTTCTCTATTGACAGTAACGTTGTCTCTGGTGGATCTTTATTTAAATCTTCCAAAGAAACAGGCTTATAGAAAGAGCCACTTCAAGGAATAAATAAGAAAACATATAAAATACTAACCGAGCCCTCGGATTTCATCTTAAGATTTGAATATTTAACTTTCTAAATAATAAATAAATAAAATAAATTCTAATATAATTAAAATTTCTAAATAATAATATTAGTATTTTTTATAATAATAACATTTTAAAAAAGAAATAACTAAGAGACTTAGTGTAACTAAGTGGCTGTTCGTAACACGATGGCATTTTTTTTTACTGGTAGCATGTTTATACCCCTCGTAACTTACAAACGAAAGATCATCATTTACATGTATATAATCAACCTTGATTATAAAACTATTTATAAATGTTGTTAAACAAGGATTAACAACATGATATGTCTGGCGAACTTTTTTTTTTTTAGTAGGTACCTATCTACTATAAACATGCAGTACATTATTTTATGTACTAGCATCAATAGTTTTCGGTGCCATGTATTGGCAAAGTCATTATGATTATGTATTATAGAAATGAAGATGTCTAATATCGATGCGATCACTTTAAATGTTGATTAGATAACAATTTATACATTTTATATTTTTTATGGAATATAAATATTTATTCTTAAATTGAAAAAATATAATATGTTATGAAAATAGTCAAGAGGTGCACATAAATAAAAAAATAGACAACCTACGTCCATCTGGAATGTTGTACCTTTTAAATTGTGTGATATTTTTTCAAAAACAGTGCAGCGGTCTTAATTTATTTATAAACCGATAAAATTAATTATAAACTTTCGATAAAATAAATTATAAACTTTCGATAAAATTAATTATAAACTTTCGATAAAATAAATTATAAACTTTCGATAAAATAAATTATAAACTTTCGATAAAATAAATTGGCAACCCTTCAAAGGCAAGTAATACTCATTATGAAGTTGAATAAAACAATGGTTAAATGAATTAAATGAAAAATGCACTCGTGAATAGAGAAAAAGAGGTGCAGAGTGCCGAGCCAGCTAAATGTACTCTGAAGAACTAAGCCCCATTGTCGGTCTAGCGGGCTAATTAGAAAACTTTGTACATTCTAACAAACTGTTTTAAAATTAAAAATTTTAATTGTACTATTACACAGATCCATATTCAGTTAAACAGTAAAATTAAAGTAATATTTTAATCAGGAAATATTCCTTCGCAATGTGATATATTTAAAAAAAAAAATTCTTTATATATCAAAATCAATCGCCGTGTGTCTTGCAAAACAAAAGACTGGCTAGACCGATTTTAATTCGGTTTTCATAAATAAAATAGCTTTTGCCAACGAAACAAACATTTTTCAGGGTCGGTAGCGCATAACTTATACGCGTAGCTGTGTCCTTAGCTTAGCTTGTGTCCTTAGCGACGGTAACCACCTACCATCAAGTGAACCGTCAGCCTGCCTTAAAAATATTTTAAAAAAAATGTCGGCGCCCTTTCCTTACAGTACAATCTTTATTAAACAGTACTTTTTTCTGCATGAAATCCTATTTCCTTTCTTTTACAATAAGTTGCAAGATTTCATTATGATCGCCTAAGTAGTTAAGGCGTGAAAGCGTAACAAACAAACAAACTTAGTTTCGCTAAATAAGTTAACAACATCGTTTTAACCATAGTTCAGCACTGATGTAGAGTTTTGTCCCATGAGACTAGGAAACTTCTCTTCATAGACATGGCCATTCACAAAATACCTGGATATAGAGATGGATTCTATCAAGACAGGATTAACTCTGAAGAAAGCATATTAAGTACATTCTCAATACATGGCTAATGACGATATTGAAGTTATATAAATTAAATTAAATTAAATTAAATTAAATTAAATTAAATTAAATTAAATTAAATTAAATTAAATTAAATTAAATTAAATTAAATTAAATTAAATTAAATTAAATTAAATTAAATTAAATTAAATTAAATTAAATTAAATTAAATTAAATTAATTATATATAAGGTTATCTCACCGACAAATGCTTTTCATATTCCTAAGGTTATCTCACCGACAAATGCTTTTCATATTCCTCTTCGATATCACTGCCATTGTAGTATCTGTTATCGGCAGTTGTGTTCGGAAAATAGAACCCTCGTCTGCAAACGCATCGGTAGGAGCCACGACGGAATCCTAAACCGGGAACTGGGACGCACTGAAATGAAACAAATAAATGAAAAACAAATATAGAGATTGAAACTCGTTAATTTTTTAAGTGAAAGTACCGGACAGTCCATTATAGAGGATGTCGTATGCAGTATTGTCGAGCAAATTAAAAATTTGTTAAGAGGATAACTACTAATGGTAAAAAACAAGATGAAAATATGTACGGAAATGATTTGTGCTATCATTACAAAACCTTACAGAATGCCATTGTGAAATGGAAAGCATATGTGCTGTTGGGTTTCAGTAACACGAGTAAAGGGATGTCAGAGCCTATTGTCCGATTCCTTTTTCTTTTTCTTAATCCTACTAAGGTCGCCAACTAAGGTGGTCATTTGGGCAGCCCGTCTGGTGGCAGTAACCACCCCCTTACAGAATACTACCCTTACAAAAATCTACCTTACTTACTTCTAATCTTAATATTGTAAGTTAAGATTTATTAAGATATTTTAGTATCTACAGACCAAGCCCAGTAAGTAACTTAAACTCGAATGTGATACCATCGACCTATACTAAGTTGTTCACATTTCAAATCATAATGAAAAAAGCCTAAATATTACATGATACTTACCCAAAAAAAAATTACAAAAATAATTAACTTAAAGTCCCGAGGGTGGTCTTGACAATGAGGCATGTCTGAGAAGTTTGATCTAATTAGTTTTTCTTTTTTAACATCCGTAGAAATTAGTCACGACTTTTGTGAGAAATTTCATTATTAACAACATTTTACCAATTCAGACATATTTAAAAATTGCAATTATTTTTTTAAAATAAATAACATATTTTAACATAATATTATTATAAGTAGTATATCAAAACAATAACACTTGTTAATACTTGGCCAATGTAATATTGAATCAATAGTATGTGTGTATAACCACTATAATATACGCAGGTATACAGTTATATAATTATACATATATAATTACTAGCTGAGCCAGCAAACGTTGTTTTGCCATACAAAAAAATATCACTTAGGGGTATGGAAAATATATGTTGGCCGATTCTCAGACCTACCAGCACACAAAATTTCATCAAAATCGGTCCAGCCGTTTCGGAGGAGTTTAGCAACAAACACCCCGACACGAGAATTTTATATATTAGATATACATACTACTAAATTATGTAACGTTATCTGTACATATAATAAAATCGTAAACGAGCCATGTCTATACATTAATTATTAACTAAAAAAATAAATGTTTAGTGTAATAGAGAAGGACGCAGCTTAGCAGCTAGTTTCTATTTTTTTTAAATGATAATATCAATGAGCACATTTTAATAAGCTGGACAACAAAGCTGCATTTTCTCATAGATAACAATTGATAAAATATACTTTTCGTCTCTCGTAAACGAACTCTCTTCGGATCTTAGAACGAGATATTTATTGCGGTGTCTATTACCCATGGATCAACAATTTTATGGTGACCACGATAACTAAGTATTTGCTTAAAAATATTTAGTCTTAATAAAAAATGTCGTCGTATTTCCTGTATCCCGCGTCGGCTTTAGGCCTTTCTCGATAAATGGACTATTCATGGATAGTCCGATTTTAATTCATGGACTATCCATGAATTAAAATCGGACTTCTCATTCTCGAGTTTTTGAAGCGCACACAAATTTTTGAACACATTTTTATATATAAAAAAGATATATGTCTTTATTAATATTATAGTTTCATGTTGTTTGTTTGTATGTAAGAAGAAATCATCGAAACTAAGTACTCATCCATTTTAGAAATTTCTTTCACAAATAGTTAGAATAGAATTTCAGGATGAACATAGACTAAATATTCCAATAACCACCATTGGCTAACCAGATATCTAAATATATATAAAAATCCAAAACTTGGCAAAAGTATCATTTTAGGCATCGATGTATTTAAGTCGTTATAATGCTCTACATATTTTGTCAGGCCTTAAATATCTTAATTTTCAAAGCGGGCGAAGTCGCGCTATAATAATATACGAGTACATATGCCAAGTTAACTCTTAACCTTTCCTTGTCTATTGTCAGTGATAAGAGTAGTTCAACGGTTTTGCTAGCGGCCCAGATCTTTGTATTGTATTTCTAAATTATGTAGATTAAAGATCATGTTAAATATACGACAAACAGAAGCTCCTTGAAACAAATGCAGCGTCGTAAAGGCGAAAGTTGTAAACAGGAAAGTTTCCGATACCCGAAGTGTTGGCCGCAGACGGGCCATTTGTAACAATGGCTGATGCCATCACTCTTACGGCCAATAAGAATAAAAGCTTGTTTTGTTACTGTTGAAAAATGTTTACAACTTCTTACCCGTGACACTTTTAATTTAACATCCGTCATTGAACTTAATGTGATGTTTTTCTCATTGGCGTCTTTACTACACTTCATTACCAGAGCAGAATGAGCTTTAGATCTTTTGGTCGTGATTTAATGTTTGTTTAGTTCTGCAAAACTTGTACATCTATATAAATAAAATCGGAGTGTCTGTCTGTGATTTGCGAAAAACTGCCTCAAACTAAGCTTAGAGAGTCATTCGCATGCTGTTAAAACGTAAATAACTTTTTTTAGAATTTTTGTCTGTCTGTCTGTCTGTCTGTCTGTCTGTCTGTCTGTCTGTCTGTCTGTCTGTCTGTCTGTCTGTCTGTCTGTCTGTCTGTCTGTCTGTCCGGGGTAATCTCAGAAACGGCTGAAGCGATTTCGATGAAACTTTGCAGACATGAAGAGGGGGTCGTCAGGAGTAACATAGGCTACTTTTTGTTTATGTAAATTGCGGTACATACACCAAAATAATATTTTTTACAATTTTTGTCTGTCTGTCTGTTTGTTCCGGCTAATCTCTGAAATAGCTGGACCGATTTTGACGGGACTTTTATTGGCAGGTAGCTGATGTAATAAGGAGTAACTTAGGCTACGTTTATTTTAGACTAGCGACTCGTTCCCGGCTTCGCCCGGGTGCATTCGTGTACATAGACTTTTCGAGTTTAATGAGAATGATGCTTATGCATTAAGATAGCCTCACTCTACTTCCTTCGAAATAAATATAACAAATCACCCATCAGGTTCTGAAATTTCAAAAAATCTTATTAAATTATCTGAAAAAGTGAAGAAAGTTTTCATATATGCGAGAATTTCCTAGAAACTTCTGGAATTTTCTAGAAATTTCTGATATTTTCGAGAAACTTCTAGAATTTTCTAAAAACTTCTAGAATTTTCTATAAACATCTAGAATTTTCTAGAATGTTAGCGAAAAAAAATCCGTTTCTATTAATCTATATAAATAAAATCAGAGTGTCTGTCTGTGATTTGCGAAAAACTGCCTCAAACTAAGCTTTGAGTCATTCGCATGCTGTTAAAACGTAAATAACTTTTTTTAGAATTGTTTGTCTGTCTGTCTGTCTGTTCGGGGTAATCTCAGAAACGGCTGAAGCGATTTCGATTAAACTTTGCAGACATGAAGAGGGGGTCGTCAGGAGTAACATAGGCTACTTTTTGTTTATGTAAATTTTATAGAAAATTCTAGAAGTTTTTAGAAAATTCTAGAAGTTTCTCGAAAATTTCAGAAGTTTCTAGAAAATTCTCGCATATATGAAAACTTTCTTCACTTTTTCAGATAATTTAATAAGATTTTTTGAAATTACAGAACATCGTCAAATATTTAGAAATTTAAAAATTTGTTAAACCTGATGGGTGATTTATTATATTTATTTCGAAGGAAGTAGAGTAAGGCTATCTTAATGCATAAGCATCATTCTCATTAAACTCGAAAAGTCTATGTACACGTGTTAAAAAAGGTGTTCTAGAATTTGCTCGCACAGATTGTTTGTTTGCTTCCATTCTTCGCCCTTCCTTTAGTTTCCAGAGGGTTCTCCAAGCGTCATCTATATAAATAAAATCGGAGTGTCTGTCTGTGATTTGCGAAAAACTGCCTCAAACTAAGCTTAGAGAGTCATTCGCATGCTGTTAAAACGTAAATAACTTTTTTTAGAATTTTTGTCTGTCTGTCTGTCTGTCTGTCTGTCTGTCTGTCTGTCTGTCTGTCTGTCTGTCTGTCTGTCTGTCTGTCTGTCCGGGGTAATCTCAGAAACGGCTGAAGCGATTTCGATGAAACTTTGCAGACATGAAGAGGGGGTCGTCAGGAGTAACATAGGCTACTTTTTGTTTATGTAAATTGCGGTACATACACCAAAGTAACATTTTTTACAATTTTTGTCTGTCTGTCTGTTTGTTCCGGCTAATCTCTGAAATAGCTAGACCGATTTTGACGGGACTTTTATTGGCAGGTAGCTGATGTAATAAGGAGTAACTTAGACTACGTTTATTTTAGAAAAAAAATACACCCCGGACGAAGCCGGGAGCGGGCCGCTATCTATATAAATAAAATCGGAGTGTCTGTCTGTGATTTGCGAAAAACTGCCTCAAACTAAGCTTAGAGAGTCATTCGCATGCTGTTAAAACGTAAATAACTTTTTTTAGAATTTTTGTCTGTCTGTCTGTCTGTCTGTCTGTCTGTCTGTCTGTCTGTCTGTCTGTCTGTCTGTCTGTCTGTCTGTCTGTCTGTCTGTCTGTCTGTCTGTCTGTCTGTCTGTCTGTCTGTCTGTCTGTCTGTCTGTCTGTCTGTCTGTCTGTCTGTCTGTCTGTCTGTCTGTCTGTCTGTCTGTCTGTCTGTCTGTCTGTCTGTCTGTCTGTCTGTCTGTCTGTCTGTCTGTCTGTCTGTCTGTCTGTCTGTCTGTCTGTCTGTCTGTCTGTCTGTCTGTCTGTCTGTCTGTCTGTCTGTCTGTCTGTCTGTCTGTCTGTCTGTCTGTCTGTCTGTCTGTCTGTCTGTCTGTCTGTCTGTCTGTCTGTCTGTCTGTCTGTCTGTCTGTCTGTCTGTCTGTCTGTCTGTCTGTCTGTCTGTCTGTCTGTCTGTCTGTCTGTCTGTCTGTCTGTCTGTCTGTCTGTCTGTCTGTCTGTCTGTCTGTCTGTCTGTCTGTCTGTCTGTCTGTCTGTCTGTCTGTCTGTCTGTCTGTCTGTCTGTCTGTCTGTCTGTCTGTCTGTCTGTCTGTCTGTCTGTCTGTCTGTCTGTCTGTCTGTCTGTCTGTCTGTCTGTCTGTCTGTCTGTCTGTCTGTCTGTCTGTCTGTCTGTCTGTCTGTCTGTCTGTCTGTCTGTCTGTCTGTCTGTCTGTCTGTCTGTCTGTCTGTCTGTCTGTCTGTCTGTCTGTCTGTCTGTCTGTCTGTCTGTCTGTCTGTCTGTCTGTCTGTCTGTCTGTCTGTCTGTCTGTCTGTCTGTCTGTCTGTCTGTCTGTCTGTCTGTCTGTCTGTCTGTCTGTCTGTCTGTCTGTCTGTCTGTCTGTCTGTCTGTCTGTCTGTCTGTCTGTCTGTCTGTCTGTCTGTCTGTCTGTCTGTCTGTCTGTCTGTCTGTCTGTCTGTCTGTCTGTCTGTCTGTCTGTCTGTCTGTCTGTCTGTCTGTCTGTCTGTCTGTCTGTCTGTCTGTCTGTCTGTCTGTCTGTCTGTCTGTCTGTCTGTCTGTCTGTCTGTCTGTCTGTCTGTCTGTCTGTCTGTCTGTCTGTCTGTCTGTCTGTCTGTCTGTCTGTCTGTCTGTCTGTCTGTCTGTCTGTCTGTCTGTCTGTCTGTCTGTCTGTCTGTCTGTCTGTCTGTCTGTCTGTCTGTCTGTCTGTCTGTCTGTCTGTCTGTCTGTCTGTCTGTCTGTCTGTCTGTCTGTCTGTCTGTCTGTCTGTCTGTCTGTCTGTCTGTCTGTCTGTCTGTCTGTCTGTCTGTCTGTCTGTCTGTCTGTCTGTCTGTCTGTCTGTCTGTCTGTCTGTCTGTCTGTCTGTCTGTCTGTCTGTCTGTCTGTCTGTCTGTCTGTCTGTCTGTCTGTCTGTCTGTCTGTCTGTCTGTCTGTCTGTCTGTCTGTCTGTCTGTCTGTCTGTCTGTCTGTCTGTCTGTCTGTCTGTCTGTCTGTCTGTCTGTCTGTCTGTCTGTCTGTCTGTCTGTCTGTCTGTCTGTCTGTCTGTCTGTCTGTCTGTCTGTCTGTCTGTCTGTCTGTCTGTCTGTCTGTCTGTCTGTCTGTCTGTCTGTCTGTCTGTCTGTCTGTCTGTCTGTCTGTCTGTCTGTCTGTCTGTCTGTCTGTCTGTCTGTCTGTCTGTCTGTCTGTCTGTCTGTCTGTCTGTCTGTCTGTCTGTCTGTCTGTCTGTCTGTCTGTCTGTCTGTCTGTCTGTCTGTCTGTCTGTCTGTCTGTCTGTCTGTCTGTCTGTCTGTCTGTCTGTCTGTCTGTCTGTCTGTCTGTCTGTCTGTCTGTCTGTCTGTCTGTCTGTCTGTCTGTCTGTCTGTCTGTCTGTCTGTCTGTCTGTCTGTCTGTCTGTCTGTCTGTCTGTCTGTCTGTCTGTCTGTCTGTCTGTCTGTCTGTCTGTCTGTCTGTCTGTCTGTCTGTCTGTCTGTCTGTCTGTCTGTCTGTCTGTCTGTCTGTCTGTCTGTCTGTCTGTCTGTCTGTCTGTCTGTCTGTCTGTCTGTCTGTCTGTCTGTCTGTCTGTCTGTCTGTCTGTCTGTCTGTCTGTCTGTCTGTCTGTCTGTCTGTCTGTCTGTCTGTCTGTCTGTCTGTCTGTCTGTCTGTCTGTCTGTCTGTCTGTCTGTCTGTCTGTCTGTCTGTCTGTCTGTCTGTCTGTCTGTCTGTCTGTCTGTCTGTCTGTCTGTCTGTCTGTCTGTCTGTCTGTCTGTCTGTCTGTCTGTCTGTCTGTCTGTCTGTCTGTCTGTCTGTCTGTCTGTCTGTCTGTCTGTCTGTCTGTCTGTCTGTCTGTCTGTCTGTCTGTCTGTCTGTCTGTCTGTCTGTCTGTCTGTCTGTCTGTCTGTCTGTCTGTCTGTCTGTCTGTCTGTCTGTCTGTCTGTCTGTCTGTCTGTCTGTCTGTCTGTCCGGGGTAATCTCAGAAACGGCTGAAGCGATTTCGATGAAACTTTGCAGACATGAAGAGGGGGTCGTCAGGAGTAACATAGGCTACTTTTTGTTTATGTAAATTGCGGTACATACACCAAAGTAACATTTTTTACAATTTTTGTCTGTCTGTCTGTTTGTTCCGGCTAATCTCTGAAATAGCTAGACCGATTTTGACGGGACTTTTATTGGCAGGTAGCTGATGTAATAAGGAGTAACTTAGACTACGTTTATTTTAGAAAAAAAATACACCCCGGACGAAGCCGGGAGCGGGCCGCTATAAACAATAAAAAACGGGATCTATGCAATATATTCGAGTTTTTCAAACGCGATATTTTTTCTTTTACTGAAAAAAAGTTACTAACCCTGTGACAATAAAAAAAAAAGAATTTTTTCGTTCATAACAATTGCATTTGTTGTTAACAACTGAAACGAAGGTTCATGCAATACGATGAGTTCTCCTTGCGGCGTATCTTTTCTTTGGCTGTCTCTCATTATGAATTATTAATAGGAACGGATTTTTTTTTCGCTAACATTCTAGAAAATTCTAGATGTTTATAGAAAATTCTAGAAGTTTTTAGAAAATTCTAGAAGTTTCTCGAAAATTCTAGAAGTTTCTCGAAAATTTCAGAAGTTTCTAGAAAATTCTATGAAAACTTTCTTCACTTTTTCAGATAATTTAATAAGATTTTTTGAAATTTCAGAACATCGTCAAAATTTTTAGAAATTTAAAAATTTGTTAAACCTGATGGGTGAATTATTATATTTATTTCGAAGGAAGTAGAGTGAGGCTATTTTAATGCATAAGCATCATTCTCATTAAACTCGAAAAGTCTATGTACACGTGTTAAAAAAGGTGTTCTAGAATTTGCTCGCACAGATTGTTTGTTTGCTTCCATTCTTCGCCCTTCCTTTAGTTTCCAGAGGGTTCTCCAAGCGTCATAAACAATAAAAAACGGGATCTATGCAATATATTTGAGTTTTTCAAACGCGATATTTTTTCTTTTACTGAAAAAAAGTTACTAACCCTGTGACAATAAAAAAAAAAGATTTTTTTCGTTCATAACAATTGCATTTGTTGTTAACAACTGAAACGAAGGTTCATGCAATACGATGAGTTCTCCTTGCGGCATATCTTTTCTTTGGCTGAGTCGCTCATTATGTATTATTAATACGAACGGATTTTTTTTTCGCTAACATTGTAGAAAATTCTAGATGTTTATAGAAAATTCTAGAAGTTTTTAGAAAATTCTAGAAGTTTCTCGAAAATTCTAGAAGTTTCTCGAAAATTTCAGAAGTTTAATTTAATTTAATTAATTTAATTCAGGCTATCTTAATGCATAAGCATCATTCTCATTAAACTCGAAAAGTCTATGTACACGAATAAGTTGAAACATTTATCTTTTCTGTCTAACGATCATCACTCAGCTTGATAGACAGCTTTAGTATTCATCATTCATCATCGAAGTTTTGAGATAGAATATACCCATATTTCGCCGAACTGCGTTCTCTTATCTCAGTTGAACTAATATACACAGGAAAAAGACAAAGTTACGCACAATTAAACAAAAATCAATTCGCTCACGCAGACATTATTAAATTTACGTTTTTTAATATTATAAAACAAAGTCCCCCCGCCGCGTCTGTCTGTCTGTATGTTTGCGATTCTCAAAAACTACCAAACGAATTTTTATACTGTTTTCATTAATGGGAAGAGCGTTAAACGAGGAAGGTTCGTACGTTTAATTTGCAGAAAAAAATTGCACCCGTGCGAAGCCGGGAACGGATCGCTAGTAATACATAATGAGCGACTCAGCCAAAGAAAAGATATGCCGCAAGGAGAACTCATCGTATTGCATGAACCTTCGTTTCAGTTGTTAACAACAAATGCAATTGTTATGAACGAAAAAATCTTTTTTTTTATTGTCACAGGGTTAGTAACTTTTTTTCAGTAAAAGAAAAAATATCGCGTTTGAAAAACTCGAATATATTGCATAGATCCCGTTTTTTATTGTTTATAGCGGCCCGCTCCCGGCTTCGTCCGGGGTGTATTTTTTCTAAAATAAACGTAGCCTAAGTTACTCCTTATTACATCAGCTACCTGCCAATAAAAGTCCCGTCAAAATCGGTCTAGCTATTTCAGAGATTAGCCGGAACAAACAGACAGACAGACAAAAATTGTAAAAATTGTTATTTTGGTGTATGTACCACAATTTACATAAACAAAAAGTAGCCTATGTTACTTCTGACGACCCCCTCTTCATGTCTGCAAAGTTTCATCGAAATCGCTTCAGCCGTTTCTGAGATTACCCCGGACAGACAGACAGACAGACAGACAGACAGACAGACAGACAGACAAAAATTCTAAAAAAAGTTATTTACGTTTTAACAGCATGCGAATGACTCTCTAAGCTTAGTTTGAGGCAGTTTTTCGCAAATCACAGACAGACACTCTGATTTTATTTATATAGAAGATAAGTTATTATAAGTACCATACCAAATTAAGGCATTTAAGTAAGTACCTATTACTTACCTACAAATCTATATAAATAAAATCAGAGTGTCTGTCTGTGATTTGCGAAAAACTGCCTCAAACTAAGCTTAGAGAGTCATTAGCATGCTGTTAAAACGTAAATAACTTTTTTTAGAATTTTTGTCTGTCTGTCCGGGGTAATCTCAGAAACGGCTGAAGCGATTTCGATGAAACTTTGCAGACATGAAGAGGGGGTCGTCAGGAGTAACATAGGCTACTTTTTGTTTATGTAAATTACGGTACATACACCAAAATAACATTTTTTACAATTTTTGTCTTTCTGTCTGTTTGTTCCGGCTAATCTCTGAAATAGCTAGACCGATTTTGACGGTACTTTTATTGGCAGGTAGCTGATGTAATAAGGAGTAACTTAGGCTACGTTTATTTTAGAAAAAATACACCCCGGACGAAGCCGGGAGCGGGCCGCTATAAACAATAAAAAACGGGATTTATGCAATATATTCGAGTTTTTCAAACGCGATATTTTTTCTTTTACTGAAAAAAAGTTACTAACCCTGTGACAATAAAAAAAAAAGATTTTTTTCGTTCATAACAATTGCATTTGTTGTTAACAACTGAAACGAAGGTTCATGCAATACGATGAGTTCTCCTTGCGGCATATCTTTTCTTTGGCTGAGTCGCTCATTATGTATTATTAATAGGAACGGATTTTTTTTTGCTAACATTCTAGAAAATTCTAGATGTTTATAGAAAATTCTAGAAGTTTTTAGAAAATTCTAGAAATTTCTCGAAAATTTCAGAAGTTTCTAGAAAATTCTATGAAAACTTTCTTCACTTTTTCAGATAATTTAATAAGATTTTTTGAAATTACAGAACCTGATGGGTGATTTGTTATATTTATTTCGAAGGAAGTAGAGTGAGGCTATCTTAATGCATAAGCATCATTCTCATTAAACTCGAAAAGTCTATGTACACGAATAAGTTGAAACATTTATCTTTTCTGCCTAACGATCATCACTCAGCTTGATAGACAGCTTTAGTATTCATCATCGAAGTTTTGAGATAGAATATACCCATATTTCGCCGAACTGCGTTCTCTTATCTCAGTTGAACTAATATACACAGGAAAAAGACAAAGTTACGCACAATTAAACAAAAATCAATTCGCTCACGCAGACAACATTATTAAATTTACGTTTTTTAATATTATAAAACAAAGTCCCCCCGCCGCGTCTGTCTGTCTGTATGTTTGCGATTCTCAAAAACTACCAAACGGATTTTTATACTGTTTTCATTAATGGGAAGAGCGTTAAACGAGGAAGGTTTCTACGTTTAATTTGCAGAAAAAAATTACACCCGTGCGAAGCCGGGAACGGATCGCTAGTTTATTTATAAAATTCACACGTATTCAAATTTCTTTGAACATTATTAGATTTCTTTTTATAAATTACTAGTGGCCCGCTCCCGGCTTCGCACGGGTGCAATCTGTTAGATTGTCATGGAACTCACGGATAATTTTAACAAATAATTGCTGGATTGAATAGGTATCAACAGATGGCGCTATGTTAATAATATTATGTAATTTGCAAAAAAATAATAAACAAAATGAGAAAACTAACCTATCTTTTAAGTTGGACCAAATTACATATAGTTACGAAATTTTATCAAAATCGGTTCAGTAGTTTGGGAGTTCATCGCGGACAAACAACGTGACACGAAATTTTTATATATATAAGAACTAGCTGTTGCCCGCGACATCGTCCGCGTGAATGTCGGTTATTGCGGTTGGATAAAAGTATTATTATGTCCTTCCTTGAAGCTTACTCTATGCTAAAATCGATTCAGTAGTTCCGTAGGGAACCACCACGCGTCTGAGCCGCGCGGCATGGTACCTCGCAGAGTTCCGGCGACCGGCCCGTAATGCGCGGGCGTGAATTGAACCGACCCGAACGTTATCATAGCTATTTTGTTGCGGAGTTATTTTAAAATTATGATATCTCCTAAGATGTTGATTGAACTCAAGTGATATCAAGGGCAATTTTATTCAAAATTAAATACTTGTGATGAAGAACCTATTTATTTGGATAAGGATTAATATCTTGTTGATAAAACATCTTCGCAAGTAATGCATTAATTTCGATCAAATTTGATTACCATAAAAAAGGTATGCTTTTTATGGTATCATAGACATATGCTGTCGCGAACTTTTTTTTAGAACTTTTAAAGAGGAACAATTCCATCATACATGATTTTTGCGTAACTTAAGCTGCGCACGCAACGGAAGCTCTCAAAAAGGAATCATTTTTCCCATTATGCAATATTTTCTATTGACGCTCCTATTGGTCGCAGCGTGATGTATATAGCCTAAAGCCTTTCTTTAGGCTTCGATAAATGTACTATCCAACACAAAAAGAATTTTTCTATTCGAACCAGTAGTTCCTGAAATTAACGCGTTCAACCAAACAAACAAACTAACAAACAAACTCTTCAGCTTTATAATATTAGTATATATTTTTATTATTTACAGCACAATATTTAAAGCTAAGTAATATTGACAACAAATTGACATTGATCTCATTTTATTGAAATTTAAATTAATATTATTTGAGCAATTATTATTTTTATCTTATTTTAAATTACCTATTTTACTATCCTTTCCGTGAGAATTTTTATGTTAATTTGCTCTGAACACATTTAAAATTAAAAAATAATAATTCCCCACTGGTTTTCCAAAGTATCTTCACTAAGTTCTAAAAAAGGTTACATAAAAAACATCAAGCTGTTTATTAGATGTGATAGTTACAAATATCTACAATATTGGAACACATATTTTGATTATTTTTCTGTTTGTGGTACCCAAAGTAAGTTTATTCCCAAAGTGTCTCACAAGGAATGTCCCATTTTCTCCAAATAGTGAAGGTTAGCCTGAACTTCCTCTCTGTTTCTTGCTCATCGGGCTCAACTGCGTTTGTTATTCCTGTCCTCTTTCTGAGGTTCTTCAGCCAACACTTCTTTTTGCGCCAACTTACTCTTTTAATCGACTTTGCTCATCATCCAACTGAAGCAAGGGGTACTGTTCATGTTTAAAAACATGACATAGATCACTAACTTTACGCCTTTTCATCGCAAGCATGAAGTTGCGTTTTTGGTCAATCAGTTGCAGGACTTAAACGTTAGTCAAGCTTGGAGTTCAGTTAATGGACTGCATGCGCCTATATGTTCACACCCTGAATACTAATATACGTCCACAATATTAGATAGTAAAATCTAAGATATCAGCAGTACATAATATAAAGCTGTCTGTCAATATGTATGCGCTATTGACTCTCGGAAAGTTCTGAACGGATTTTGTTTCTAATTATATCTATGAAAAGAGGGATTTTCGAGGATAGTTAACGTGTATAATTCATATATATATTAAATCCGGTTTTTGACAAAGAAGCGCACACCGCATTGAAGCGTGGCCGGGTTCAGCTAGTTCTATATAAAAAATATTATTGAGATGTACAAATAACTAGAGTATCTTACGGCTGTAAGTTAATATCCAATTTTATGTCTAACTAAACATTTTATTTATTTTTGTAGTTTACGAGAAACTTAAAGGGTTAAAAGTTTCTTGCGAGTTAAATAGTTCAATCTCGCGAATTACTGTTGGTGAAAGTTTTAAAGTGGTTTTAGTTCGCAAAAAAGAAAAGTATTGCGAAATTTTTTTAGTTTACATGAGAGCATCTTCGCTGAAGAACTTTTTTTGTATTAATTTCTCTCTTTCCGCTTGTAAAAGTTACAACGGAAAATTCCCTAGCGAAAAAGAAGTCCAGTCCAGTTAAGTAATATTTTTAAGAGCTTCTCTGGATAAATCCGTAATAAAAATATGGCAACACAATAGTCTATCATAGCCACATTTGGAGATTATTTTGATTTCTAGGTTTCAAGCTTTTCCAGGTTTTTTTCGCTGCGATATATCTGCGCAAAATAATTGAGACCTGAATTCGATTCACACATATATAAATTAAATAAAAAAGTTTCCGGAATACTTCTACATGTTTAGAACATAACGTTCATATTTATATATGTATGTGAACAAACATCCCTAGTTCCCGGCGTCCTTCGTTCGACCGAGTATTCGCATTTATGTGCAAGATAAAGTAAATGATTCAGATGTCCTTTATTGTAGCGATAAAATTACCGAAGGATTTCTATTGCGATTCCAGCAAAAAATCTTAGTTATGTTCATGAATTATTCATATATTCACGACGCGTTTCTCACAAGCTAAACGTTGTTTGTTGATAATATTATTTGATCCAATATATGAATTCCTTATTAAACTTTAAAAATGTCTGTGTTTACTAAATGAAATGTTAAATCGCTTGTAGTTACCGTTGAGGTGAAAATAGCTCTTTATAATAATTTCTCCATCTTGATAGAAATATGCTTTTGAGTTATTACTTAAAAATATGTGAACTTGCGTCTCTTGAATTTCTATCGCACAAAATTATTTATTGTGAGTTATTTTCTCTTGCTGTTGTAAAAATGTTAATTGTTTTATGTTTTGATTGATTTTAATTTAAAATACCTATGTTTTAAATTTTAAACATATCCTTGTTTGTGTACATTCTAATATATCAAATTAGGTATTAGATAATCGATTTTCAGACAGCAGGACTGGACTAGACTGCCGTCTGAACCAAATTCCTCTTGTTTTCGTGATTATTGTGTTATCTTTAAGTTATTGTAATCAGAAAAGAATAAAAAATGAGAAAAAAAACAATAATATTAACTTTAGGAAGTTGCATTTGTAGAAGTCATAAATTAGGCAGAACAAAACCATGAAATAACAAAATGTCTGATGTTGTTATTTAGCGATGCCAGGTCTTTCCTTATCGCTGTGTAATCTATATCTACTAATAGTTTATTTGTTGTTTGTTTGTTGGTTTGATTGAACGCGCTAATCTCAGGAATTACTGATTAGAATTGAAAAATTCTTTTTGTATTGGATAGTCCATTTATCGAGAAAGGCTTTAGGCTACATAACATCACGCTTATATATATTTATAATTTTAGTATAATTTCGATTTGCGTCAACTCTAGTGCCATCTGTCAGTGAATAGTGACATTAAATATAATACTGGCAGACTGCAGTGACAAAAGTCTTATTTTCATCCTATCAGATGGCGCAAATAGCAATTGTTTTTTTTTAAAATTTGTTTTTGTGATATCTCATCGTATAATAATTACTCATATATTTTCTTTTCAATGCGGACGAAGTCGCGTGCATCAGCTTGTCCATTATATTTTATCTTACTAAGCACACTTTCGGCATGTATGGCGTTGCTTGTCTTCCAAGTCGTGCTAACCTTTACATAAAAAAAAAAACGTATCAAGTGAGGCATAATACAAACAAAAAAACGGCAAACGACTTAAAGCTAAACTAACTCCCGTAGTGCCGAGTAAACTTTTGCAACAAATAAAGTAGGTTTGAACCCTATGAAACGTTGCTGAAAATCCCTACAAGGGATTTCGTTGAGCCGATGAAGGGCGACCCTTACGTGGCTGTGAAAATAACGTATACGTACATATTTGTATAATATAACCTTGTTCTTTCGCTGTTAAGCGTCAAAATCCTTTGTCTTCATGTGAACATTTAGCTTAAGTGAATTACGTTAGAAAGTCCGTAATTAATATACTCAATCCACTGATTAAGGTAGTCGTGTTGAGTTATCGTTTCATTTCATTTAATAACTTACTAACTGAACCGGCTTCACTGCAGAGTTCGCATCGGACTCGCGAGGTACTGGACACTGTATTTATTTATTTATTTCTAAAATAAAAGTAGCCCTAGTTACTCCTTATAACATCAACTATCGGCCAGTTCGACTCGGCTCAACTGTTTGGGAGATTAGCCACAAAAAACAGACAAAAAGTTATAAAATTGATTAAGAAATTAATTATATATTTACTAGCAAATCATATATAAACGTTCTTCGTTTATCGCTCTTTCCATTAGTGAAGACTGTAACAAAATCCTTCGGGTGGCATAGAAGAAGATATTGGAGAAACAGAAAGAGCGGCTTTATTTTAAAAATATAATATAAAGTCGCTGTTATGACTTAAAAAAAGAACAGAACAATAGAGCAATGAAAGTTAAGAAATCAGTTGAAGAAAGCTCAGTGGAATTGATAGAAAGTTTATCACTGTTTTAAAAATAGATTCTCTATTGAATAGAAACTTTTGAACTAAAGTTGAACGGATATCCCACAGGAACGCCTTTCTAGCATATTTCTGTATTAAGTTCTATTCAAATATCTTCAACAGTTAATGCAGAATTGATATAAATATACAAACATGTTTAAAAGATTTCACTTTTATAATAACTAGTGGTATTATTAAAAAATATTTCCACGCCTTTGTCATGTAGAACATACTTTGTACTGTAACTGCTGTATTTATTGTATATATTGTTAAGATTTTTAAGAGATAAGACAACAGACAGGCTGTCGATTTATTTCATTCTAAGTGGAACACCTTTATCCACATATATATAAACATAAACATAGCCTCATAGTTTCACGAGTTTTGTAGATCCTGAAAGTACGAGTACCTATAAAAGCATACTTGCTGATATTTTACAATAATCTTCTCTAATAGGCGTTTTAACTTATGTTATGACTCAAGAATGCAGGACAAAATTGACTTAGTCGTTACTCTGGACAAAGTGCTAGTGAAATTGGGCAATGTGGCATAAGAAAAATTAAAAAGGCACAGAAAAAAAAACATGTGGAAAAATGTGTTTTATTTTCAGGGCAATTGAATGTTCACCGACAAACAAAGTTTTTTTTTCTGTGGAAGCACCATTGACCATCGAATTTACGATGTACCCAACGTTGGTTTCAGTATGATACCCTTCTTCCGGTTGGCTTATCGTAGCGTTTCCTGTCACAGAAGGGTACAATCGCTCATTCTTGCAAGAAATAACTAATATAATATCTAGACTAATTTAGACGGGTATGTATCAATGCAAAATCGATCTACTTGAAACATAAAATAATAATGTCCTCAAACAAGATTAAAACTATTTGGAATATCATCAATAGTGAAACTGGAAAATCAGTAAAAAGCAAACAGGATTTGGAGCTAATTGTAAATGGGTGTAGGTTACAAACAGAGGTGGAGGTAGCCACGGCATTTGAAAATTACTTTACTTCTGTCCCGTTGGTCACTACAAGGCACCTTAACTCCTCCCCTGGTGTCGCATTAGCATTCTTAAAAGCGAGTGTACCGGAATGTACCACTGATTTTCAATTTCAAACTATAGGGCCTATTGATATAGTAAGTGCATTTAAATCTTTAAAGCAGAAAAATACGGCAGATCTATGGGGACTGTCTGTTAAAACAATAAAATCAGTAATTAACGTTATAGCTCCTCATTTAGCAGCCGTGTTTAATTGTTGTATTTCTATGGGCATATTCCCTAATCAAATGAAATTGAGCAGAGTGATACCTCTATTTAAGTCTGGTAGTAATACGGACCCCTCAAACTTTCGCCCGATTTCAGTGCTTCCGGTTCTTAGTAAAATTTTCGAAAAAATCTTGTTTAATCAAATGTACTCTCACTTTTCATCGAATAACCTTATGTCTAATAAGCAATTTGGTTTCACAAGGGGTCGCTCCACTATTGATGCTGGAGTAAAATTGCTGAAGTTTATTTATGAAGCTTGGGAGGATAGACAGGATGCTTTGGGTATATTTTGCGACCTATCCAAAGCTTTTGACTGTGTTAAATATGAAAATTTGTTCGGGAAACTTTCACACTACGGTATTAGAGGTGTAGCATTGGATCTTTTGAAATCATATTTGAGTAATAGAATTCAGAGTGTCAATGTGGGTGAGACTAGATCACAGGGATCATTAGTGACTATGGGTGTCCCGCAGGGCTCTATTCTGGGTCCGTTACTCTTTCTTATTTATATAAATGACCTTCCTTATTATATTAACGATCATGATATTGTTTTATTCGCAGATGATACGTCATTGCTTTTTAAAGTTAACCGTAGAAAGTATCATGAGCATGTTAACTTGGCGATGTCTAAGGTTATTGATTGGTTTAATGTTAATAATCTTTCGTTGAACAATAAAAAGACAAAATGTATTAAATTCACTTTACCAAATGTCAAACAAATTGATCATAATGTTCACGTAAATGGCGAAGACATTGAGCTGGTTGAGTCGACTGTATTCTTAGGTATAAATGTAGATTCTAAACTACAATGGGGACCACACATTAATAAACTAGCCATTAAATTAAGTTCGGCTGCCTATGCTGTTAAAAGAATTCGTGAGCTTACTGACGTAAATACCGCGAGGATAGTATATTTCAGCTATTTTCATAGTGTAATGACGTACGGTATTTTACTTTGGGGTAATGCTGCGGATATAAACACTATATTTGTGTTACAGAAAAGGGCTATTCGTGCCATCTACAAGCTCGGTCCCAGGGTCTCGCTAATAGATAAGTTTAGGGAAATAAATGTACTTACTGTAGCCTCACAATACATTTTTGAAAATCTTTTGTTTGCTCACAGAAATATTAGCACTTTCAGTAGAAATAGTGATGTTCATAGTTTGAATACTAGAAACAAGCATAGGCTTCAATTGCATAAAACTCGTCTTCACAAGGTTAGCAACTCTTTTATGGGTCAATGTATACGCTTCTACAACAGGCTTCCTGCTAATATACAACAATTATCTACGAATAAATTTAAAGTTTATATTAAGAAAACCCTGTGCAAAAAGGGTTATTATAGAATATTAGATTATATAAATGATGAACGTCCTTGGAGTTGAATATGGTGTTAATAGATAACTAAGTATTGTTACGTGTTGTTGTAAATTGATTAATTGATTTATGAAAAGAGCAACTAGGGGGTTTCTTGCCGAGTTCTTCCCCCTAGAAGCAGCTTTCCGAACCGGTGGTAGTTTGTAAATATAAAATAATGTTGACGAGGGTAAATGTTTTGTAAAAACTTACATCTAATAAATGATTTATTATTATTATTATTATTATTATTATAGATCCCTTGCTTTTATGTTATCCTTTTTTTAAGAATTCTGAAAAATCTATATAACTTCAAAATACCCATGTTACATAATTGATATTATAAAAGATTTATAAAACTCATGAAATGGCTTACTTATGGCAGTGACTACCGATTGCAAAACACAGTGTTTCCAGCCACAACTAAAACTATTTTTTTTAACATGAAAAAGTAAGTCGTTATATTTAAATAGGTAAAAACAGTAAAAACGCTGCGTGCGAAAGTAATTTATCAACTTTCAGTCCAAATTTTTAGAAACTAAATCGATAAAATTATCACGTTATATACAGATATATTAAAACCATCTCTACTTTATTTATTTTCCGATCTAAGTAGTTCTATTTCACAAGTGTTTTTTTACAATTTGGGTGGCATCATTAAATTTTTTTTATTTTTTTTTTAATAATTTAGTGTGTGTAATCTTTCAACAATAATTTTAATAAATACAAACCTCAGTGGTTTTCTTTTTGCACTTGTCAGTTCCAGCGAATATGTTGAGTTGTGTCGATCCAGGCTTCAGTGGACACTGGTCTATGTCTACTCGCCGAAGATCGATGTCGATGCCGCTTGTACCTCTAAAACAAAACAATATCTTTGAAATATTAAAAATAGAATAGAATAATATTTTATTTGTAGCAAAGGACATTGAAAACATACAAATATATAAAAAGACTAACACAAACGTCCCCCGCCACAAACCGGCTCCAACTCAGCATAATGCAGGTTATAAAAACCTGCGCTGGTCTTCCGTTAGAGCCGATGGTGAGGTTACGCACTTACAAGATAAAACAATACATAAAAGCTCTTAAAATTAAAAATATAACTTATAAATATATAATACAAAAAAACACCTATATTTATATAGAAAAGAAAATATCATCTACCAAAAAAATAATATATAAAATTAAAAATACATATATATTCAGAAGGCACTGGTGTCGTTCCGCAGTAGCTCCTCGCGAATATTTGGTGTTCGAATATAAATTTCTTTAATTTATTTCTAAAATTATTAGTACTTTGCAGGTCCCTAATGTTAACGTGATCTTTGTATTAACTAGTTAAATTTTCATTTAAATTATATACAAAAACATTCCCATATAACAATGCGTTGAGTCGTTTAGAAGAAGTTTGCGGAAGAAAATACAGACGAGGAGAGCTACTTCAGTTTATAATATAGATATTTCTTTTAATTAAAAACATAGATACTGTGAGTCAACCGTAACTGACAGAGATATGATTGACGGGATTTTCTTTAGGATTTTAGAAAAACTACATTTCTCTAATACGTTATTTTTACTTATCTCTTAAGCTTAGCCTACGTAAGCCATGCAAATTTATTTTACATCAACTTGGTAGCAAAATATTGTTTTTTGTTTCTACTACCATAAAATTGTAATTCGATTTTATAATATAAATAAACTTTCCGTGAAAATTATCTAACTTATGGTGAAAACCGCATCAAAATCCGTTGCGCGGTTGTACAGACAGACAGACGCGGTATGCGACTTTGTTTTATACTATGTAAGGATATAAATTTTAAAGTTAAAATTAGTATGAATTAAATTGATGCTTAGACAGCTTAAACACAAAAAAAAACATTAACTACTAAAACATTTTTTAAGTTTTCTGCTGCCACCAAGACTGCTATACAAATACTTCAATGCGGAAAAGACTATGTATTCATGTAAATTGAAATTATTTCCAATTCAACTTTCAGTAATAGGATTCAAAATTGTAATAGATGTAAGTAATGCACATTTGTGCCACTTTGGCATAGCGATGTGATGTAAAATCATTTTAATATATTAAAAGGAGTGGTCTACGCGGCGCAGATTCTGCTAATTGTTGGCACAACCGCTTTAACTGTTCCGATGGCGTTATGATAACATTCTAAGGTGTCATTACACAAGCGAATAGCGATTTTAATCACATAAATAAATTCTGTAAATTATTGTATCTATTATCATAAGGGGGCGTCCATTAATTACGTTAGGCGTTTTTGGTGATTTTCCGAAAGTGAAATGTCAATTTTAAAACAGATTTTTAAAATTGATTAAAATTAAAAAAAAAAAAGTTGCAGTATTTTTACAGACACATATAAACTAGACTTAGTATCTACTCTAAGGTGATCGTGATTTTTGTATTATATTGCATTCGTCGTAATCTAAAAATATTTTAGGCTTAGTTATTAAAGTTTCAAGTACAAAACAGAAAGCATTCATTCAAACCATTTAATATATACTTTTTAGTTATACAATGAATAATTTAATTTAGACTAGGTTATAATAACAAAACATACACGGCAAAAGTGGTTACTTTGAGATAGCATAACTCTTTAATAACCCTTTGGTATAAGAAATGCCAAATCGTTTAAGATTCCGACTGAAGTTATTTAGTAATGTCTGTTTTAATTCTTTTACGATATAATATTTAATTAATTAATGGCATATTTTGATGGAAGTGGTCTTGTTATGTTCTTTTCAATTTTAACAGTTTTTAGAATTTTTACATGTAAGTTCTCATATAAATGGCTGTATAATAATAAAAAATATACTTAAACATAGTCATTATATAGATAGAATCCAGCCATTTCTGGTATTGGCTGGAACTAAATATCGAATACTCTTCTAAAGGCGATTCGCTTTTCACTTACGCCAGCTCTCAAGAAAGGGATCTCCAAAGATGTATGAGACCGTTCGTGTCCGTTACTAACAGATTATGTAAATTATGCCGCCATAGGTATTTAGGTATTCAACAACCTCGCTTTGCTTGGACTACATCCAAATTTAATCTCATTCCGATGTCAGAAAGATAATTTATTAGAAATTTTGCTGTTACTTGTAAATTTGTGGTTCGGGTAATTGCATTTTGAAATTCGTGGAGTTAAACTTGATAAAATGAAACAGCTTGAATAATGTGAGCAATTGAGACGGATTTAATAATAAATGTTTGGAACATAAAACTATACATTAACGTTTTAACAAAGGGCGATTATAGAAGGAATGACAGCTGTCAGTCGTCAGTCATCAGTCATCATTCACAGATTAGTGTGGCCTGGTTACATATATTTTGCGTCCTATATTTTAACAAAACTTAAGCTTAATAATCTTTAAAATAATTAACGTTATTTAATACTTCTACTTTACATAGGACAGCCATCGCTATTTGTTGCATTAACATATAGTTTTTTTTGTCAATATAATATAAAATATTATAAAGAGAGAATATTATAAAAAGATTTGTTGTATGTTTTTAATGAATAAACTCAAAAACTAATGGGCCGATTTTGAAAATTCTTTCACCTATAGAAAGTTTCATTATCAGAGAGTAACATAGGATATATTTTATAAAGTTACACAGGCGAAGTCGCGTGCAACAGCTAGTCTAATATAAAGTTTATTTTAATTTATATAGGATATATAAAAATCTCTATAATGATTGATTTTAAATCTAAAGATACGATCTAAAGATACTTTTTATACGAATTACTAGAAAAGATTTCCTTTGAATTAACTTCGTTGATTCTAAAAACTTTCTTACTCGATCTAAATTCAATATCAGAACATTCTAGATCGAGTATAAAAATAGCGAGTAATTTATATGTTTATAATATAAATTTAAAATCAATATCCTTAAGCACTCATGAGAATCAGAGCTTTGTGAGGTAAAGTGAATAAGCTAGAAAATATATTTTTCTTTACGTTGGCAATAATCCAGTTATTCTGGGATCTGTATCTAGACCAGGATTTATAATGCTAGCTCAAATAACCTAATAACCTTACAATATGGTTAATCAGCATGTATTCTGTTTTACTGGCTTTTATGGTGGTAATAATGTAGTTATTTTTAGTGTGTTATTAAATTACCTTTTAAGACCTGTGTAGTCGAGGATTTTGTACCAAACTAGCCGACTAACCCAATAATATGGCACTTTGGCTAATAAATACATATTTTACTAGCGTTTAGCTTTTTTCGAAATCCTGGCAGGTACACTATTATGTATATAAGTTTATAACAGCGGTGAAGAAAAAATGTAGAAAAAGCTCATCAGTCATAGTAACTTATTATTATTGAAAAAAAAAAAAAAATTAAGTTTATTTTAAAGTATCAGATAAATAATAAATTGTATATTGATAATTCTTAGACTTTAACTAAGTAAATAAATGTAAAAAGTAGAGTAATTTGACTGATGGTGCTTAGAATTGTGGCTGAACATTTTGTTCATGTATATCTAGTGCTTTTATTACAAATTTACATTAACCATCGTACCGGATTCAGCATGTCGATTTTTCGTTTTAAATAGTGTTTTTTTTTTAAACTAAAGTTTTGCATTTATAGACTGACAAAAACACTTTTTGACTGACTGACTGACTGACTTTTTAATTTAAATTTATTTCATCGTATATTTTTATTAATATTATTTATATTCAGTATTAGAAATGATCTTATTTACCTTGGGTGTATTAAAAACAGTTAGTTTGCAGTTAGTTAGTCCAAAGTCATACTTGTTTTGTAAAGTAAATAAGTAATATTTTTGTCAATAAACTCTTCTTTGCGATATTCACTGGAAACGAACTCGCCGGAATCACGCTGGGAGCTAGAGATCGTAATACGAGTTCGTATTATAAGCCTCTTTCGGTTTGAGTAATGCAATAAATAGCCTGTACACGTCGACAGTTCACCTTGTGACCTTAAATATACAATATTTAAGGTCACAAGGTAATACCTATATAATAGGTACATATGAAAACAAATTTAATGATCTCGACATTTTCTTTTTGAGTAGAAGGTCTTTTATTGAGCGAGTGCTTGATGGTCTGCACCTTACTCCGAAATGACCTGGTCCTCTCCACTGAGCAGTACCACACACACTCATACACACACACACACACACACACACACACACACACACACACACACACACACACACACACACACACCGCATAACTTATAAAATGTTTATCTAATTTTAGATACTTGTATATGTTTGTATATATTTTGATACCGTTTTATAATTACTTCAATTTTTTGTGTACCTACTTATAAATTTTAATATGTCTAACCTTGTAATAGGCTATATAAAAATTTAATTATTTTTTTAAATATACTTGTGAAATGTTACATGCTGTAAGGTTAGCTACTAAATAAATAAATAAATAAATAAATAAATAAATAAATAAAAATAAATACCATATTCTGTGCGTGGTTTATCTTGAGATAAAATATTAGAAATGCGAAAATGACATCGTTTTCACGTGTTAGCTATTCAATCGATCATCATGAAATTTTGCCTACAAATTGTCAGCAATACACAAAAGAACCTTATGGGATGATAATATTTGTAGATATGTATGTATGTTTGTAATATTTTACAAGCCTCTTGGTCGAGTTGTTAAGGTGTTTGCTTTAATGCTCTGTCTCAGCGGCCCCGGATTTGATTCCCGGCACAGCCAACTTTGAAAATGCAATTTTCATAATTGGATCTAGATCTAGTCTGGCGGCAGTAACCATCCACCAACATGTGTAGGTACTGTTGAGTTTCGATGAGTGAATACTTAAACTGCTTGTGTTATAGGCGACGGTAGCCACCTCTACTATCAAGTGAATCGTCAGTGTTTCTGAAAAGTTTAACATGGACAATCATAGGAATTTTATTATATTAAGGAGATGAGCACAAACTAAAAATAGAGTATATTTCCTTGCTCTGTAAAAAACAATGTAAAACAAAATACGTATCTTTTCTAAAGCCGTTGAAAGCACGTTTTGTGGAAACTGGATGTGCAGTAGAAAAAAACTGAGTGTTCTTGCAAAATGTAACATTCGTATGTTAACATTTACTTTCAGCTTTGTTCGCAGAAAGTACCGTTGATACCGCTTCATATTTGTATGATATAGCAGATTTTATAAAACTTATACTAGCCAAAAATTTTGCTAAAAGAGTTTTTCATCGTGTACAAAAATTCATATGAAAGTTTTAAAATTTCGCCTGAAGGACTTTCATTAGTCGAGCTAGCGTTATTGCGATTGAAATATCGAAATATACTGGAATATACAGTTTCCATTTGAATTCGTTCATATCTTTTGGAAGTTATTAATGAGCATTCATAATTTAATAGCAAACCGCAACCGGTTTCGCCCGGAATACAATTTTTTTTATACATAAACCTTCCTCATAATGAAAAGCCTCCAATGGTTTTTCTACGAAACTATCGTATTTATTGGTTGATTACATTTTATTAATACTTTTCCTGTGTTAAAAAATGACTATAACAATTAAATTATAATAAGCCATGGTAGGTGGCTACAGAACCGTTTTCAGAAATAGTTATTTTATTGTTTGTGTAATGCGTGTGTTTTATATATTACTTGTTTTACACGTTGTTTTATATGATGATAAAATTTATATAAAGCGATAAAAGTTATATCTTGCAATAACTGCTAATGTGATAAAATGAAAAATAAATATTTCAAGTCATTGAAGGCATCTGAACAAAAGTGTAGACTAATTGACTCAAAAAAGCAAATTCATCAATACAGGTTCGGTAGTTTTGACGTGAAAATGGAACAGACAAAGCTACTTTCGTATTTTTAATATTAGTATCGATAAAATGATATAATTTATTCATTAATATTAACATTTATTTTCAATTATATTTATACGTTGGTAACTACAAGCAGGTACTTACTTGAAAAAGTATGTTCCATTACTATAGCCGAAAAAAGGGACGGTATATGTCAACATCCAAATGTTACCGCCGCCGCAGTCGAAGTACGGCTTTGACCATTTGCCATCTTCGTACGTCACTGACAGTATCTCATCCGGTGTTCTCAAAGTGTGGGCAGTGTCGTTGTATTTGTACGTGTGATATCCTGAAACAATATAGTTTGGTATAATAACAGAAAACATTCGCGTACAGCTTTATCTATCATCTAAAATCATCACTGTTTAAAATAGCCGTATTACTTTATAGTTTGGATTCTTAGGCGCTGTCCTAATTGGCCACGATGTCATCGCAAAGAGAATTCGATATACTTATTATACTATGAAACTAAAGTTCTCGAAACAATACTCTTGTGAATTCACAGTTAAATTTTAGTCAGCCAGCCAACAACCGTCCACAGTTGGACATAGACCAAAGAGTGTTAATTAAGCAGAACAAATTTCAGTAAGTACTGTCTTAAAAGTTCTGAGAGTTTAAAAAAGTATTTTCTATTGATCAGGAAGTGTTAATTTATCGTACCTCGTACTATGTGTCTCTAATCTATACTTATAAAATCATTTGTCCTGGCTGACTATTAATCAAAATTGCTAAGGCGCGATTTCACCATACTCTGTTAGTATTTAACATCGCTGTTAAGTCATTTAGCGCTGTCACTTGCATACTGTATACGTCTGTTAAATGACTTAACAGCGATGTTAAATACTAACAGAGTATGGGGAAATCGCGCCTAAGTCTAGAAAGCTATAATTTGGTCCTATGGTTTATTTTATAACGTAAACTTGGGCTAAGAATGGATTAATTTCAACTGCGTGGGTATTAGCCTTGGGCGTTATTTATAAGTATCAAACAAAATGTATTTATGTAAGATGCTTAAACACACAAGGAAACGTACAATAATGATGAAGAAATCGAGTGAAAAGAAGCGTAGCCAATGAAGAAAGAATTATCTAATAGATGGCTGATCATATTATGAGAATATTGAACAATACAAAGACAATACGTTGAATTACAAATAGGTTTACATGGGATGTGTCCTATCAGAATATCAGGTAAATGAGCGTTACAATAGGATTCGCTAAGCAGGATATTGCAATAGTAATTTACAACTAATATCCAGCAAGCGTGTGATTGAGAGAAAATTAGCGTGTAATGGCTGTGGGTTGTAATTCACGAGTCATTCATCCATCTGCATTGTTCATTTGCATAAAGAGCATCTGCCTGTGTAAGTTTTTAACATATTTTAACTTATTTAATTTTAGATTATGTTTTTATGTTCAGCATAAATTATATAGCTTATTGACAACATTATATGAAAATGTATATAACAACTAGCTTTTGCCCTGAACTTCGTCCGCGCTCCTTTTTCTTAGGTTCGTTTTCCACAAGTTCTATTGATGTGAAATTTTGTATACTGCTTGATACTTTGGTGGTATTTCCAAGACATTAACCTTGACCTATTAAATAAATATTAATGTTTTACTATTTATTATTGACTTACCTCTTCTGAACTGGTTGTGATTTCTTATAACACGTTCAGCATTCTTTCTAGCCTTATAAAACCATTCCGACGTATTACTTAAATATATATACTCTACAGCCAAATCTTTGACCAATATTGGCCCTTCTGGCAGTCTATAAGCAAACGGACAAAACAACTGATAATCCTTATACTGATATTGGTCGTAACAGTTGCCTGCCGCAAATATGTCGTCATCAAATTCAATCATTGAAAGAACACTTGCGTGTAACAAGTACTCGTTGTACATCACAGAGGGGCCGGCATATTTCCATAATCTAGTTAGCATGTTGGCTCTATTCACAACAACATCTGCTTCTATCCTAAACCTCTCTTGAGCGTATCTATCGACAACACCTTCGCCCAGATTCAAATCGGTGCCAGCCGTACAATTCTCACCTAATAAATGTTGACTCTCTATCAGTCTAAGAAATTTAGTGACTACGTCTTCATGAACACTAGGTTTTACTATAGTTACATTAGAATCTGTTGTGTCGTTTGAAACAGTCTTTTCGGAAAAATCATCAGGGTTCTTTTGCGTTTCGTTATTATCATAGCTGCGATCCAAGTTCACGAAATGTTCTAACAGCGACACGTCTGATGGATCTCTCTGTTGGCTGACTGTGTTAAGTGTGAAATTTCCGAAATACTTTTGGAACACATCGGCGGTATTTTGTCTGGCGGAGCCATCTTCGTCATCCGTCGCTCCGTACGGCCTCAATGCTGCTACTACCGGATCCTCCCCGGCTTTGTCAATATTTTCTGAAACAATAATAAAACAGTCAATTGTATTTATATTAAAAAAAAAAAACTTTTTTTTCTCTACAGTCAGAAATTGGACAGCCCTTTCAAATTACAGTAGTAACCATCTCCTCACAGAATACCTTTTAAGTAAGGAACGTGAAAGCCTATTTTATCACGTCCTGTTCCATACATTTAATCTTATTTGCTTGTGTTACGTGTAATAGGCCATAGTAGCTATCTACCATCGAGTGGTACGTCAGTTTGTGTATATAATTTTCAGAAAATATTACAGAAATAGAACGAAGTCCGGGGCGAGTCGTTAGTAATTTATATAAGATCGCCTGTAAGTTATCCATCGTAGTAATAAAATAATTCAGACCAATTTGAGGCACAAATACTCTTTTAACTAGTCCAACAAGTTGAGAATTTTTCGGTCGAAAAGTCAGCAACAGGTTGGCATTAGATCAACGTAACCACTTAGCTTGGGTTATGTTCATCCTTTTTCCTTCCTACGCAAAAACATCTACGGAATACTGAGTAATGTAAAGTTGTATCCTTTATAAACACAATTGAGAAGGGATATTACTTTACTTTATTGGTAACTAAAAACTTAAACTTAAGTAAACCGAAATCAAAATTACTACGGCAAGTTTTCAAAAAGAAAAAAATATTAAATTAATTATTTTTTTCTAGTCTGGGATACATCTGACTTAAGATTATTGAAAGTCTCCATTTATTTCTGAATTGGAAGAAACCGCAGAATCTGTCTTTTTGAATGTAAAACATTAATATACAGAAAGCTATAGCGACTCGTCTCGGCTTAGCACGGATGCATTATCGTTCTTTACATTAGCAAAAACCGTAACAAAGTAAGTTCGTTGGTTTAGAAGAAGTTAGCGGAGAAACCGACACGGACAGAGACTTCATTTTAAAATATTATTATATAGATATAGATAAATATAAGTTTTATTCAAATGTAGTCAAGCTCATGTAAGATACGTATTCGCGCAAAGTGGATTCCGCCTCCCGCGAACGCACAACAGCCATGTAAAGACCTTCGTAGTCTGACCCCATAAGGGATTCTGTTTATGAGGGAAACAAATAGACCAATCGGGAGTTTCATTACAGGACAAAGGCGGCGCGAATTGATAGCCAGCTTTATTTATTGGAAGCAATTTTGTTCAACACAATTCGACGTTATATTTCGCGGGGTTTTTAGAACGCATTGCTCTTGCGTGAGGCTTTACAACGAAAAATAACGTGTCGCTTGCATTGACACTGCCAATGAAGTTTTTGATGACGCATAATGTCGCCAAACTTGTATTGCCATTTTTCACGAAAATTCAGAAGCATTCAGCAACATTCATTCAGCACAAAATTAAAATTAATTTCATAAGTAAAAAAAAATCGCAGAAAGGAAACCTTGAAATCAGAATTTTAACCATGATTCGACTTTTAAATATGCACTTACGATCTCATTCATAGAGCTGGTGATTTATTTATTTTAAAATGAGTCCTGTAAACCCCATAATATGTTCAGTAGATCATTAAACCAATAGGATGGTGACTGATGTCAAGTAGATAGCGAAAATAAGTTTCGTCCTTACTCATGTCTTACGTTTAACTGGGTCAATAGATTATTATGACTACGAAACGTAGTCTTTCATTACTTTGACCTTTTCCTATCAGTCTTATTAGTCATAGCCTTAGTCCCTTTCTGTTGTATGGGATGCCAGAGCTCATCCATCAAGAGGAAAGTTAAGTCTGTCTGACGACCATAAAATAAGAAAGTCTACTTAGTTATTTTTTTTTATAACATAAAGGTGGCAGACAGGCTGGCGGCTCACTTGATGGTAGGTGGTTACCGTCGCCTAAGGACACAAGGAATACCAAGAGGAGTGCTAGTGCGCTGCCCTATTTTATCAATATTGATATTGATATTTTAACAATATCTTCATTATCTACAATTAGCTTTGCTATCTTTGTACTTTCTATGTGTTCCATTGCAACATTACTTTGCATGATAGAGCTAGCCACAAATATTATTCACCCCCAGAAGCCCCCAGATGACGTCGAAAAAACACAGCAATGCAATATCACCGCTATTTATTTATTTGTCAATATGTAGCCAGTACTTGGCCAGTACGACCTCAACGAAGTTAAGCCCAACCGGAATGCATAGAAATTTCATTTCAAAACAGATGAAAATGAAAAAAAGTCGCAAACACATCTCGGCTTATTTCGATTGTTTATTTGGACTAAAATTGTTAGGTATATCTACAACTTTCAAAACTAACTAAAAGCTAAACGTGCTATTATCAATGACAGTCCATTACATTAAAAACGATAATGTCAGGTTGTTACACAATGGAGATATCAGTTACATAGAGTGCGATTAAACATCGAGTCGTACTTGTCATGAAAGTCCAGCCCACATATTAGCCACAGGCAATATGTGGCTAATAATATGTTGCATTTTTTGGGCCCTAAACACTAACATAATTACTGATTGCTGCTTCTTTCGACACAGTCGATCAATTTAGTCTCCAAAGTTTTGTTGTACACACACAGATTTCTCAATATGTTTATATAATCTATATAAATAAAATCGGAGTGTCTGTCTGTGATTTGCGAAAAACTGCCTCAAACTAAGCTTAGAGAGTCATTCGCATGCTGTTAAAACGTAAATAACTTTTTTTAGAATTTTTGTCTGTCTGTCTGTCTGTCTGTCTGTCTGTCTGTCTGTCTGTCTGTCTGTCTGTCTGTCTGTCTGTCTGTCTGTCTGTCTGTCTGTCTGTCTGTCTGTCTGTCTGTCTGTCTGTCTGTCTGTCTGTCTGTCTGTCTGTCTGTCTGTCTGTCTGTCTGTCTGTCTGTCTGTCTGTCTGTCTGTCTGTCTGTCTGTCTGTCTGTCTGTCTGTCTGTCTGTCTGTCTGTCTGTCTGTCTGTCTGTCTGTCTGTCTGTCTGTCTGTCTGTCTGTCTGTCTGTCTGTCTGTCTGTCTGTCTGTCTGTCTGTCTGTCTGTCTGTCTGTCTGTCCGGGGTAATCTCAGAAACGGCTGAAGCGATTTCGATGAAACTTTGCAGACATGAAGAGGGGGTCGTCAGGAGTAACATAGGCTACTTTTTGTTTATGTAAATTGCGGTACATACACCAAAATAACATTTTTTACAATTTTTGTCTGTCTGTCTGTTTGTTCCGGCTAATCTCTGAAATAGCTAGACCGATTTTGACGGGACTTTTATTGGCAGGTAGCTGATGTAATAAGGAGTAACTTAGGCTACGTTTACTTTAGAAAAAATACACCCCGGACGAAGCCGGAAGCGGGCCGCTATAAACAATAAAAAACGGGATCTATGCAATATATTCGAGTTTTTCAAACGCGATATTTTTTCTTTTACTGTAAAAAAGTTACTAACCCTGTGACAATAAAAAAAAAGATTTTTTTCGTTCATAACAATTGCATTTGTTGTTAACAACTGAAACGAAGGTTTATGCAATACGATGAGTTCTCCTTGCGGCATATCTTTTCTTTGGCTGAGTCGCTCATTATGTATTATTAATAGGAACGGATTTTTTTTCGCTAACATTCTAGAAAATTCTAGATGTTTATAGAAAATTCTAGAAGTTTTTAGAAAATTCTAGAAGTTTCTCGAAAATTCTAGAAGTTTCTCGAAAATTTCAGAAGTTTCTAGAAAATTCTATGAAAACTTTCTTCACTTTTTCAGATAATTTAATAAGATTTTTTGAAATTTCAGAACATCGTCAAAATTTTTAGAAATTTAAAAATTTGTTAAACCTGATGGGTGATTTGTTATATTTATTTCGAAGGAAGTAGAGTGAGGCTATCTTAATGCATAAGCATCATTTTCATTAAACTCGAAAAGTCTATGTACACGTGTTAAAAAAGGTGTTCTAGAATTTGCTCGCACAGATTGTTTGTTTGCTTCCATTCTACGCCCTTCCTTTAGTTTCCAGAGGGTTCTCCAAGCGTCATCTATATAAATAAAATCAGAGTGTCTGTCTGTGATTTGCGAAAAACTGCCTCAAACTAAGCTTAGAGAGTCATTCGCATGCTGTTAAAACGTAAATAACTTTTTTTAGAATTTTTGTCTGTCTGTCTGTCTGTCTGTCTGTCTGTCTGTCTGTCTGTCTGTCTGTCTGTGTCCGGGGTAATCTCAGAAACGGCTGAAGCGATTTCGATGAAACTTTGCAGACATGAAGAGGGGGTCGTCAGGAGTAACATAGGCTACTTTTTGTTTATGTAAATTGCGGTACACACACCAAAATAACATTTTTTACAATTTTTGTCTGTCTGTCTGTTTGTTCCGGCTAATCTCTGAAATAGCTAGACCGATTTTGACGGGACTTTTATTGGCAGGTAGCTGATGTAATAAGGAGTAACTTAGGCTACGTTTATTTTAGAAAAAATACACCCCGGACGAAGCCGGGAGCGGGCCGCTATAAACAATAAAAAACGGGATCTATGCAATATATTCGAGTTTTTCAAACGCGATATTTTTTCTTTTACTGAAAAAAAGTTACTAACCCTGTGACAATAAAAAAAAAAGATTTTTTTCGTTCATAACAATTGCATTTGTTGTTAACAACTGAAACGAAGGTTCATGCAATACGATGAGTTCTCCTTGCGGCATATCTTTTCTTTGGCTGAGTCGCTCATTATGTATTATTAATAGGAACGGATTTTTTTTTCGCTAACATTCTAGAAAACTCTAGATGTTTATAGAAAATTCTAGAAGTTTTTAGAAAATTCTAGAAGTTTCTCGAAAATTTCAGAAGTTTCTAGAAAATTCCAGAAGTTTCTAGAAAATTCTATGAAAACTTTCTTCACTTTTTCAGATAATTTAATAAGATTTTTTGAAATTTCAGAACATCGTCAAAATTTTTAGAAATTTTGACAAATGGGTTTAACAAATGAACATTTATCTTTTCTGCCTAACGATCATCACTCAGCTTGATAGACAGCTTTAGTATTCATCATCGAAGTTTTGAGATAGAATATACCCATATTTCGCCGAACTGCGTTCTCTTATCTCAGTTGAACTAATATACACAGGAAAAAGACAAAGTTACGCACAATTAAACAAAAATCAATTCGCTCACGCAGACAACATTATTAAATTTACGTTTTTTAATATTATAAAACAAAGTCCCCCCGCCGCGTCTGTCTGTCTGTATGTTTGCGATTCTCAAAAACTACCGAACGGATTTTTATACTGTTTTCATTAATGGGAAGAGCGTTAAACGAGGAAGGTTTCTACGTTTAATTTGCAGAAAAAAATTGCACCCGTGCGAAGCCGGGAACGGATCGTAATACATAATGAGCGACTCAGCCAAAGAAAAGATATGCCGCAAGGAGAGCTCATCGTATTGCATGAACCTTCGTTTCAGTTGTTAACAAGAAATGCAATTGTTATGAACGAAAAAAATCTTTTTTTTTTATTGTCACAGGGTTAGTAACTTTTTTTCAGTAAAATAAAAAATATCCCGTTTGAAAAACTCGAATATATTGCATAGATCCCGTTTTTTATTGTTTATAGCGGCCCGCTCCTGGCTTCGTCCGGGGTGTATTTTTTCTATATAAATAAAATCAGTGTGTCTGTCTGTGATTTGCGAAAAACTGCCTCAAACTAAGCTTAGAGAGTCATTCGCATGCTGTTAAAACGTAAATAACTTTTTTTAGAATTTTTGTCTGTCTGTCTGTCTGTCTGTCTGTCTGTCTGTCTGTCTGTCCGGGGTAATCTCAGAAACGGCTGAAGCGATTTCGATGAAACTTTGCAGACATGAAGAGGGGGTCGTCAGGAGTAACATAGGCTACTTTTTGTTTATGTAAATTGCGGTACATACACCAAAATAACATTTTTTACAATTTTTGTCTGTCTGTCTGTTTGTTCCGGCTAATCTCTGAAATAGCTGGACCGATTTTGACGGGACTTTTATTGGCAGGTAGCTGATGTAATAAGGAGTAACTTAGGCTATTTTTAAATTAACAAATTTAACAATTTAACAAATTTTTAAATTTCTAAAAATTTTGACGATGTTCTGAAATTTCAAAAAATCTTATTCAATTATCTGAAAAAGTGAAGAAAGTTTTCATATATGCGAGAATTTCCTAGAAACTTCTGGAATTTTCTAGAAACTTCTGAAATTTTCGAGAAACTTCTAGAATTTTCTATAAACATCTAGAATTTTCTAGAATGTTAGCGAAAAAAAATCCGTTCCTATTAATCTATATAAATAAAATCAGAGTGTCTGTCTGTGATTTGCGAAAAACTGCCTCAAACTAAGCTTAGAGTCATTCGCATGCTGTTAAAATGTAAATAACTTTTTTTAGAATTGTTGTCTGTCTGTCTGTCTGTCTGTTCGGGGTAATCTCAGAAACGGCTGAAGCGATTTCGATGAAACTTTGCAGACATGAAGAGGGGGTCGTCAGGAGTAACATAGGCTACTTTTTGTTTATGTAAATTGCGGTACATACACCAAAATAACATTTTTTACAATTTTTGTCTGTCTGTCTGTTTGTTCCGGATAATCTCTGAAATAGCTGGACCGATTTTGACGGGACTTTTATGGGCAGGTAGCTGATGTAATAAGGAGTAATTTAGGCTACGTTTATTTTAGAAAAAATACACCCCGGACGAAGCCGGGAGCGGGCCGCTATAAACAATAAAAAACGGGATCTATGCAATATATTCGAGTTTTGCAAACGCGATATTTTTTCTTTTACTGAAAAAAAGTTACTAACCCTGTGACAATAAAAAAAAAGATTTTTTTCGTTCATAACAATTGCATTTGTTGTTAACAACTGAAACGAAGGTTCATGCAATACGATGAGTTCTCCTTGCGGCATATCTTTTCTTTGGCTGAGTCGCTCATTATGTATTATTAATAGGAACGGATTTTTTTTCGCTAACATTCTAGATGTTTATAGAAAATTCTAGAAGTTTTTAGAAAATTCTAGAAGTTTCTCGAAAATTTCAGAAGTTTCTAGAAAATTCTATGAAAACTTTCTTCACTTTTTCAGATAATTTAATAAGATTTTTTGAAATTTCAGAACATCGTCAAAATTTTTAGAAATTTAAAAATTTGTTAAACCTGATGGGTGATTTGTTATATTTATTTCGAAGGAAGTAGAGTGAGGCTATCTTAATGCATAAGCATCATTCTCATTAAACTCGAAAAGTCTGTGTACACGAATAAGTTGAAACATTTATCTTTTCTGCCTAACGATCATCACTCAGCTTGATAGACAGCTTTAGTATTCATCATCGAAGTTTTGAGATAGAATATACCCATATTTCGCCGAACTGCGTTCTCTTATCTCAGTTGAACTAATATACACAGGAAAAAGACAAAGTTACGCACAATTAAACAAAAATCAATTCGCTCACGCAGACAACATTATTAAATTTACGTTTTTTAATATTATAAAACAAAGTTCCCCCGCCGCGTCTGTCTGTCTGTATGTTTGCGATTCTCAAAAACTACCTAACGGATTTTTATACTGTTTTCATTAATGGGAAGAGCGTTAAACGAGGAAGGTTTCTACATTTAATTTGCAGAAAAAAATTGCACCCGTGCGAAGCCGGGAACGGATCGCTAGTATATAATAATATAATAATCTATATAAATAAAATCAGAGTGTCTGTCTGTGATTTGCGAAAAACTGCCTCAAACTAAGCTTAGAGAGTCATTCGCATGCTGTTAAAACGTAAATAACCTTTTTTAGAATTTTTGTCTGTCTGTCTGTCTGTCTGTCTGTCTGTCTGTCCGGGGTAATCTCAGAAACGGCTGAAGCGATTTCGATGAAACTTTGCAGACATGAAGAGGGGGTCGTCAGGAGTAACATAGGCTACTTTTTGTTTATGTAAATTGCGGTACATACACCAAAATAACATTTTTTACAATTTTTGTCTGTCTGTCTGTTTGTTCCGGCTAATCTCTGAAATAGCTAGACCGATTTTGACAGAACTTTTATTGGCAGGTAGCTGATGTAATAAGGAGTAACTTAGGCTACGTTTATTTTAGAAAAAATACACCCCGAACGAAGCCGGGAGCGGGCCGCTATAAACAATAAAAAACGGGATCTATGCAATATATTCGAGTTTTTCAAACGCGATATTTTTTCTTTTACTGAAAAAAAGTTACTAACCCTGTGACAATAAAAAAAAAAGAATTTTTTCGTTCATAACAATTGCATTTGTTGTTAACAACTGAAACGAAGGTTCCTGCAATACGATGAGTTCTCCTTGCGGCATATCTTTTCTTTGGCTGAGTCGCACATTATGTATTATTAATAGGAACGGATTTTTTTTCGTTAACATTCTAGAAAATTCTAGATGTTTATAGAAAATTCTAGAAGTTTCTCGAAAATTTCAGAAGTTTCTCGAAAATTCTAGAAGTTTCTCGAAAATTTCAGAAGTTTCTAGAAAATTCCAGAAGTTTCTAGAAAATTCTATGAAAACTTTCTTCACTTTTTCAGATAATTTAATAAGATTTTTTGAAATTTCAGAACATCGTCAAAATTTTTAGAAATTTAAAAATTTGTTAAACCTGATGGCTAACATTCTAGAAAATTCTAGATGTTTCTCGAAAATTTCAGAAGTTTCTAGAAAATTCCAGAAGTTTCTAGAAAATTCTATGAAAACTTTCTTCACTTTTTCAGATAATTTAATAAGATTTTTTGAAATTTCAGAACATCGTCAAAATTTTTAGAAATTTAAAAATTTGTTAAACCTGATGGGTGATTTGTTATATTTATTTCGAAGGAAGTAGAGTGAGGCTATCTTAATGCATAAGCATCATTCTCATTAAACTCGAAAAGTCTATGTACACGTGTTAAAAAAGGTGTTCTAGAATTTGCTCGCACAGATTGTTTGTTTGCTTCCATTCTTCGCCCTTCCTTTAGTTTCCAGAGGGTTCTCCAAGCGTCATAAACAATAAAAAACGGGATCTATGCAATATATTCGAGTTTTTCAAACGCGATATTTTTTCTTTTACTGAAAAAAAGTTACTAACCCTGTGACAATAAAAAAAAAAGAATTTTTTCGTTCATAACAATTGCATTTGTTGTTAACAACTGAAACGAAGGTTCATGCAATACGATGAGCTCCTTGCGGCATATCTTTTCTTTGGCTGAGTCGCTCATTATGTATTACTAGCGGCATGTTCCCGGCTTCGCCCAGGGTGCATTTTTTTTTTACGTAAAAACCTTCCCTGATTATCCCTCTATCCATGAGTGAAAACAGAATTAAAATCGGCCCAGATAAATCGGGATTTATCTATAATATATAAGTAAATAAATCCCTAAATGTGTTGCTAACCGCAAAATTCGAGAACGGCTGGGCCGATTTTAATTCTGTCTTCACTCATGGATAGAGGGATAATCAGGGAAGGTTTTTACGTAAAAAAAATGCACCCTGGGCGAAGCCGGGAACATGCCGCTAGTATAATAATATAATATCTTCACACATTCCACACAGCACTATCTAGTTCCACACTAAGCAACTTAATGCTTGTATTATGGATACCAGACAGTTGATATAATACATAGATTACTTTTTTTTTGTAAATACATACATATTATAAATACAAACATCCATGACTCAGGTACAAAGGTAAATGTTAACACATAAACATTTGCCCTTAGCGGGATTCGAACCCGCGACCGTTTGGTTAACAGCTAGGGTTACTAGCCACTAGACCAAACGTGTCGTCTACTTATTTGTCGTTAGAACAAGTGTTCACAATTTCTATACCATAATATAAAATCGGAAAAATCTCACAGCTTCAGGACTGAACGATAATGGAGTCTATATTATTGGGTCGGCAGCTTAGCACTTATATATATATAGTTGGGCTTTCACTGCTTTTAGTTAAATACTAGCTGGTGCCCACGACTTCGTTCGCGTTGAAAAATATTAAGTAGCCTATCCTGTGTCCTGTACGTCCAAATGTTTATCTACCAAGTTTCATGAAAATCAGTTAATTCGTTTCAGAGTTATGGAGGAACATACATACATACAGAAAAAATTTCTAAAAATCGTCAATTTAGTTTCAGTATCATGTATAGAGCCTATAAACACGATATCTCTGAAAACAAAGTAACTTACGCAATGACCGACCCTTACAGATTTATTATTAGTATTGATTAGCACAGATACAAAAATATAAGTAGGTTTTATTAAGTAAAGTGCTTTTGAAATTCAAAAGTCAGCTTAATGTTTTCACGGGTTTTCGGAACCATCTTTTGTAGATACACCGACCATTATATCGAAAATACACGTTTAGGGCAAGTTCACATAGGAACGCCGCGCTGCGAGCACTTTTTGGGATAGCAATAGAATATATAACTTCTTTATTAAGCTAAAAGTTAAGCTAAAAGCTAGTTAATAAGTTCCAAATTCTATTGCTATCTTAAAAAGTGAGCACTGCGTCGCGTTCCGGTGTGAACTGACCCTTGGGAAATAATTTTGTAAGAAGTGAGATTGGCGAATTCACTTCTAAGGATAATTGGTTGGTGGTTGGAATGTAATGGTTAAGAAATTTAACTTAAGGTCTGCTTAGAACCCTCGTACCTAATGTCAACAATAAAAACGAAGTTTATAATACTAGTCTAGCAGTCTAGTGCAAACTATTGTCAGATAATCAGATATTTAATATATTTGTTCTGTGACTCACCTGGTCAAAAAATGTTTGATTTTTTTCAGACGTAATCAAAAAGTGTGAGAAGAGAATCTTGAAATTAATATTTGTCGTTTTTTTATTATCATTATTTTATTTAGTTATATTGCTGTTTTTTAAAAGTTAAGTTCTATGTGCTTTCTGAATACAAGTTTTCAACAACTTACTGAGTAAAATACATCCTGTTTCATTATTATATCCATGTAATTCGAGGTTAATAGGTGAAAAGATGAGAATATTCATATTACATTATCCCTGTTACAACAGATTTATGAATAGGGCGCATAGCCTTATTTTAAAAATAATTTAAGTCTAGCCCGATGTCAACTTATTATTATATCAATATAGGAAAATTATTGCTAAAAGGTTCGCCAGTTGTAGATTTTATCTCGATAAAATAACAAGAAAATATGTATTCTTCCAGGGATATTTTTCTTCTTTTATATTTGCCTATTGTTGCGGGAGCGTACGAAGCTTTTATGGCTTCCAGTACTATTTCCTGTATAAGAGAATTTTTTTTTGGTCATATAATATAATTGAAGTTGAATCGTATCGTATATATATGATATATAATTTTACGGAAATCACCGGATATTATTAGTGTGTTAATGCTATGTGCAAAGGAAACTAATATTGCGAAAGCAATCATGATTTCCTATGTAAAAGTAAAAAAATGATTTTCGTAATATTGTTTTATTTTAGACTTTATAGAGACGACAACAGACCATTTTTATTAATATCATCAAATATCATAAAAACATTTCGTACCTTCGTTGTCTCGAATTGTTAGAGTAAAAATATTTATTCGTTAAAAGAATCTTTATCAAAAATTAAAATAAATATTGTCCATTACTGTGAAATCTACATTTTATAATGCATTTTTTATTTTCTACTACGCTTACTCTCTTTGTTTAAAATATTCCCTACAAAAGTTTTTTCGAATAATTATTTTATGATTTTTCAAAAACATTAAAAGGGCGGAAACCGAGTGAAAAAGCTGGTGTATATATATTAAAAAATATGACCTCGCACTAATACTGAAAGGCTTATACTACTGACAATCATGCAAAGCATTTAAGTTATAACCCAGTACCTCTATATCCAGGTTGTGGCTTAATTTTATTGTGTAAAACCTAGCTTAGAACCCTGGACACCTGTCACAGAGCTAACACCTATATCACTTGACTAACACCTTTGCTATGTTGATTTAGCTTTTATTATATAAAATTATTAACCTCAATAAAACTCTTAAATACAGTTATAATGCAAATAAATCATTTCATTTTAAATTAAATCGAAGCCTTTATTTGTTGATAGAATTACGCAGTCTCTTCGGGACAGTATACTGTATTTTAATGTGGCCAGTAAACGGAATGCTAATCTCTCATTTTATAGACGATATATAATTTTATATTGTTATAATTATTAAGGATGCAAGGTAAAATAAGTTCAATAAACATAATGAAAGGAACTATTCTTCAAAACCTGATTCTGTCAAGATTAGAAATATTTTATTAAATAATTGTTAATGAAGTATACTTACGTGTGCCTTTTGCTTATGTATGTAATGTATGAACTGGTGTAGCTAGTTCCTGTATGGATTTTCACCTCTAACAATGTCTTATTTTAGAAAATGTTATTCAGGAATTTATAAAGCTTTTGAAGAACTTAAAAAAAATGTGGAAAAAGATATCCTACGTTACCTAGACATTGCCTGTCTAGGTACCATAAAGACATGTACAATTGTACAAATTCTAATTTGGGTTGTATAATAAAATATATATTTATATACGATAGTAAAATAGGGCAGATGAACAAGTGTGATGGCGATCCTTGAGTCATAAGGCTGGTGATTATGATGTTGAATGTATGACCAGATTTCTTTAGAAATCTCAGAATAAAAACATCTAAAAAATGGTCCAATAATCTGTATTTTTTTTGTCTAAAATTCAATAATATCACTATCAAAAATCACTGTACTTCCTGGCGAGGTACAGTGTTTCTAAGTAGTTCTAATGGAAGTTCTAAAATTTCTGGAATTTTTTTGTATTATGTGGTCTTTAGGATAATCTACTCCTTTTTTTACAGTTTCTGTCCATGTCTGAAGTAAAGCTTGAGTAAGGTTACAAAAATAATAAATGTTGGAGGTTATCAGGTACAGGTAGATATGATTTAATTTATTTGTTTTAAACCGCGCTTTTCTTAGCCACACTTCATTCAGCATCAATCGAATTCAGTACAATGAGGAGGGTTTCAAATTTAATCGTAGCTGTCATTCACTCAAAAGGGGTTGTTTTTGAATAAGGAAATTATTGTTAAGAAATTAGGGCGGAATCTTTGACTTTGTAACAAGCCCGTTTGTCTATTCGTCATTTAAATTGCTTCTTAAATTACAATTTAGATATAGATTATTGTAAAATAAGAAATTCATAAATGAATTTGTTCGTTCGTTACTCTGTTACGCCTTGACCACTCAAGTTATCGTCCTGAAATTTGACACGTTGTGAGAAAATACATAGAAAAGTACTATTCTCGAGGGATCATCTAACAAGAAAAATAAAAATATTCAACGCCTGTCAAAAATATATTAGCAATAAAGATTGAATAAGAAAAATGAGTAAGAACGAGTAAGAAAAAGATAACGTCCCACTTTATGGCAGGGTTAAAGTAAAAGTTAATTATTTTTTAAAAATAATAGTGTTTCCTTTGGCAATTGTTTAAGTTGAATTAGTTAAGTTTCATAATACATTCAGATTTAATTTATAGATTTTTTTTTTAATTCTTAGCTAATTTTATGAGATTAAAGAACATTTATGAGTACTTAATTAAGTTTACTGAATCATGCTAATCATTAATTAGTTAAGTTCAATCGAAAACCACTGTAATATCATATTAAATCCATCAATATCTAAGTTTCAATCGTCTAAGTTTGGAATTAAGTTTTGATTAAAATTGTTGCCAAGTAAAAACATTGCTATGATGTATTATTGTTTTAACCATCTTTCGCCAAAGGCTTCGCTTGCCTGTAAATTTTACACAATTATATAATAGACTACCTGGTGCCCACGACTTCGTCCGCGTTGAAAAATATTAAGTAGCCTATCCTGTGTCCCGTACGTCCAAATGTTTATCTACTAAGTTTCATGAAAATCAGTTAATTCGTTTCAGAGTTATGGAGGAACATAAATACATACATAGAGAAAAAATTCTAAAAATCGTCAATTTAGTTTCAGTATCATGTATAGAGCCTATAAACACGATATCTCTGAAAACAAAGTAACTTACTCCATGACCGACCCTTACAGATTTATTATTAGTATTGATACGAGTATATATTAACGCCAAGTTAAATACAATCTTCTGTATCTATACATATTATAAAAAAAAGTCGCTGTGTGTATCTCCTCTAACTTATAAATCACTAAACGGACTTTGATACGGTTTTCACTAATGTAAAGAGCAATAAACGAGGAGCTTTTGTATATAATTATCAGGAAAAAAATATCATCCGTTTAAAACCGAGGCACGCTACTTAGTAGTAGCTTATAAATTTTACCGTTAAAAGTTTCCAAATCAATATTTACAAATTCCAATACAAAATATCACAAAATATTTTTATTGTACAAAAGGCCTTTATCCTACAAATATTTCATTTCATTGGTCAAAACATTTTTGAATCAGATTAGTATGTATTTCTAAATATATACTGTGTGAGCGCCAATGCGAAATGCGATTTCTGCTGAAACCAAGGTAAATGAAAATTTGGTGAACAGCACTTGTGCTTTTATTTCACGGAGATATTTGTAATGGAACGATCATTGTCGCTTAGACTTCGAAACTAGAAAGAGAGTAAACAAAATACAACTTTTTTCTCAACGTAACTTTTTTAAACAAAGAACAATGCTATGTGGTAGAGGTAGGTATATTATTTTATACCCACATAAAAAAAATCCACTGGACCTTACCGTTTATAAAATACTTTAAATGTTTGTTGGAAAAGTTTGAAGCCACAATTTTGTTTTAACAATTGACTTGTGGAATCGGGGTTAGGGTATCTACATAAGTAAATATTGCTTTTGCGTTTGAAAGTTTTTACACGTTAAATATTTTAACACTTTCATCAACCGCTTTTTGGCAATTAAATTTTTGATTAAATAAAATATTTTTTTAATTTAGTACGAGTATAGTAGCGATACTAGATTGATAGGTCAGTGTAGTCGAACGGTCAAATCAATGCTTTTTGTCTTCATTCAACTATAGTCGCTTATTGTTATTTGGAAGCTCTTAAGTATAAAGCAAAGTATCCTTCCCCCAGCGTCTGTCTGTCTGTATAATCGCGTTAATCTCAAAAAATGCTGAACGGATTTTCATGCGGTTTTCACCATTGGAAAGAGCTCTAAACGAGGAACGTTTCTATACATAATTTGCAGAAAAAAATTGTACCTGTGCGAATCCAGAGCTTGGTTTAGATATAAAATTGCTTCGAATTCAAGCATAAAATTTTTATTATGTTGTCACATTATACAATATATCAATATATGAAAGAAACCGCACTTAACCGCGAGAATAATATTATGTAAAAAATATACAATTATCTCCACAAAAGATTGGAGGGAGATTCAGAAAATGTACTCGCACTGGATATTGTAACGAATAAAATAAAAGTCTCTTACAAAATTGACGTAATTTTCTAAAACAAGACTCTTAAATGCTGTTTCATCCGCGAGTGCTCAATTTACTGAGAGATATCTTGTTCAAACAAACTGAATAAATACATTTATTTTATGCTCAGTTAATATTTTGTTTGCATTTTACTTATCTCGTGTTTCCGCAGGTTTCTAGTGTCGTTTCGTTAATTTTGTGGAATGCACAAGCTATTCGATTTCATCAATTAATATAAAACTCATACCACAAAACCGAACCGATCACGGCATCATTAATCATTATCTGTACTAATTAAAAACAACTGTAGTTATATAACTAACATAACTATATAACACAATTTTAATACTATGGCGTCTAAAAATTAATTAAGTATATTTTTAGAAGCTGCCAAATTCAAAATTATAAGTGTCTGTATATATACTAGCTGTGCCACGCGACTTCGTCCGCGTAAATATATAAAATATAGCTTACTGTTAGCTCCCTCTACTTCGGGTACATTAATTATCATACGACATCGATCTTACTTCGCGAACGCGTTCGTTATACTGAACTGACTGAGTGAGTGATACTCTTTTTATATCCTACCATCGAATGAGATTGAATGAATGAACAAATGAGTGAATCTCCATGAATGAACACCTCTTTTGTAACGTCACAGAGCACTTTTCAATCAAATTCAGTCGACATAAACAGCAGACGCTATAATAATGAAAGAAAGAATTTTTAAAATCGGTCCAGTAGTTTGAGTTTATTCATTACAAACATACAAAATACAAATATTTTCCCTTTATAATAATAAAGGGTCGTTTGGTTTTTAATTTGAATAATAAACACTAGAAAATTGTAAAAAATATACAATTTACATTGGCACGTTAAAAAATCATTACTTGCCATTTATTTTTTAAAGATTATTTCATGTAAATGTTGGCCACGACTACGTCTTAGGTGATCCATACGTAGTCCAATTTGGAGTTACTTTTTCAAGCATATCGGCTGGTATATCAACTATAATACATGTGATGTTGTTTTCAAGTGCATGAATCGATGCTGGTTTATCTGCATAAACAAGAGGTTTTACGTACCCCCACAAAAAATAGTCCAAAGGCGTTAAATCAAACCTATCTACGCGTTTTTGACTAAGACCATTATTTGAAAGGTACATTATTCCAGACGAACATAGACTATCTCTATCTAATATTAGGTACCCATTTGCGCCCGGATTAAACCAGGCCACGTCGGTCTAGTTGGCGTGTAAAATTGTTTTAGGATCTCCTAATCCCTGCGTGAATCCAGCCAGTCATGTTTTAACGAAATATAATTATAAATACCTACACTAGCTGTGCTCGCAACTTCGTACGCTTGATATTTCGGTATAAGTTTTTTGTTTGTAAACTAATCTCTGCGTGATTCCAGCCAGGCATGTTTTAGCGAAATGTAATTATAAATACCTACACTAGCTGTGCTCGCAACTTCGTACGCTTGATATTTCGATATAAGTTTTTTGTTTGTAAACCGATTGGAATGAACAAACACTGAATACGGAAATCTTGCTACAATACATCAGTGAAAAGCGTATCCAAATCGGTTGGGCCGTTTCTGAGATTAGCGTGCATAGACAAACAGACAGAAATTCTAAAATATTCAAATGTACCAGTATTGTAAAATAAACCAAATTTGTAAAATGTACCAAATTAGTATGTAAAATACTAAATTCTAATGTATTTACGACTTTATTAGATATATCTATTAATATGTATTATATAATCTCTTAAGCGATTAAAAATCAATATACTTAATATCGTATAATGCAAAATACCCTCCACAAAAATTTCAAAGGCCTTTTACAAGCCTTAAAAGGACCTGTAAAAGGAATTTAGATATTCTCCCTATCAAGACTACGCGATGGAAATTTCAAGGTAAGAGGATATTGACAATCCTATTAACTTATTTTGCACCTGTCTGTAAGAAACTGGAAGATCGTACTTAACTATACTTCCGATAATCTCAATAAGATGTACATTTAGATGCCGACCCGACCTTTGGGTCAATTATTACTACAAAAACTCTTTTATTTGATTATAATCTAGATAAACTCTTTAATTGGGCATGTCAATTTCAATATCAATGACTTCGTCCTTGGATTGTTTGTGCGTATTGGTGATAGTAGCCACCATCAAAGGACCGCAGAAATGAAAAAGTAATAATTATGTAGAAATTCAGCGTCGTTAAGTGCGGAGTCAAATAGTTTCGCAACTGGAAAGTTTTCGAGTTTAGTTTGAGAGAGGCCAGTTTGAAGGGTTTTGAGTGTGGGAAACGTGGGAAGTTCACGTTTGATACGTTATTTTTATTTTGAAAATAGTGATTTTAATTTTAAAAACAAAATTATATAATTAAGAGTAGAATCTGCATGTTAAGTGTAAATAATTTATAGAATAGCAAGGAATTTAATGGTCCTTAAGATATGGCAATTTGTAACATTATTTTTTTTATACAAACTTCGTTTCGTTGGAATATACATACGAGTCGCCGCCAATAGGTTCTTCTAGGGAATATCATTATCTTCGCACTTGGTGGCCAAGTCACGGCTGCCAGTGAGATATTGTTTTAGTTCGTAGATTTGTCTTTTAGGCTAAGACCACACTATAAAGAGCTTCGCTTATTGAATACACCTTATTAAATGCGATGTCTTTCTTTTGTAACTTATTCGTTTTTAGCTTGTAAATAATATTCCAAACGTATCTTGCTTCATATGGAAGTATGAATGAAAATTTTCATTACATCTTTTTGCTTTTACTTTGAGAGGCAATCCAGAAAAGTGATGACAACAAAATCGGGGCATACAGTTTGATGCTGTAGCTCATGTATCATCTACATCCAAAAGTGGTACATCCAAATTTACATCCTATCGAGAAGTGTAATTAATACACCACTCTATTGATGAAAGATAGCTTAAGGATCAAATTTTTTTTTGTATATATGGTATATCTATAATCGTTGGATATAATAACACACTTTAAGAAAATATTACTCGTAACGTACACGTGTTCAAGTAAAAGACACGGCCGTGTCCATGACACAGCCACAACCTATTTTTTTGTATTAAAATTAATCCTTTTAATTTTAAGCATTAAGTATTCAATTAACAGTAATTTCTTAGAGACTGACAGGTTTGTTTTATTCACCTCAAAAGATGGCACGTAAGTGAACCGAGTATCACGAAGTTAGGAGCTTTATAACTGACCATTGTATATATCTTAGTCAAGCATAGTTAACTTGGCGTGTATAGTGTGTCCTTAGGGTTACTGTTTGCGTAAAATATAAAAAAGTCCGTATACAAGTTGATGCTATATTTAGTACCAATTCCGTATCCACGTGTCCTTTTATATGGTTTAACGAAATTTCATATGCTTACAAAGATACAAACATGTAAGGTATCTCGTCTCATAGGGAGTATGTTAAATCCACGGATGTGTGATTTGGGCTTAACATGGGTCTCGTTCAGCACACCTGAATAAACATTTATGGTTGGTCACACACGTTGTTTCTATTTGAAATAGGTAAATAATAATGTCAATTTCGCTATCTAGAGCATAAAATATTTGATTTTGTCTGAGATAGTAAGCGATTTCTAACAATAGATTATATTATGAACCTATACACTGTAGTAGCCTATAACACGGCTTCTGTCTACTGCCTAGAGTTCTGCCTAACATTCTGTTTTCATAAATATAGATTTTGAATACATATGGCTTAGAATTATACTTATATGACTTAGAGTCCTTATAACCTTATAAATTTCTATTTCTGAATATACAGGGTGGGAAAATAAGTCGGGCCCTGGAGGGAAACTACCTTAAATCCTTAAGCTAGCTAATTTTACATAAAGGAGACATTCCTTTATTTTTAAAAAGAAACAAAACTGCATTCAAAGATTTTTTTAAACTCGCTTGGCTCGCCCAGGACTCGAACCAACTAAAATTAAAAAAAAAAACAAACACTCGCTGTTTTATTATATTTTGTAAAATGAGCCAACTTAAAGATTTAAGGTAGTTTCCCTCCAGGGCCCGACTTATTTTTCCACCCTGTATACTATTATATTAAAATTAACTTTTTTCATATTAAAAACTGTATGAAGCAGAAGCCAAAGGGTTTTCAAATTCACAATGTCACATTTATAATAGTGTATAATTCGAATAAAGTTTCTTTTGCATAATTTTACTGACTCGTCTCGGCTTCGCATTGTGAAATAATGTACTTTTCAAATAGTGAAAGAATTTTTCAAAGATGTTCCGAAGATAATACTCCACATATAAACAAAATTAAATATTCAAAACCCGCCCTCTCTCTTTATATATTATTGAGCTCTTTGTTAGGTTTGAATTCTATTTTAGGTTTTGCGTATTGTAATTGAAATATCCATAAATCTATCAATTCATACATTCATATTCAATTATTTCGAGAATAAATCGAACCACGAATGTATTTCTGTTCGTCTATCGGGCTTGAAATCTATCGCTGTGAAATGTTCACATTGTCAGTAATCATTATTTATTTAGCAATCTTGTTCAAGTTATATTTAATTTAATTGCAGTGAAAATTTAATTTAAAGACAATTAAAATCTAACTCCACCTTTGACCCACTACATGTGTGATAAGTCAATAGACAAAATTACCTATCGGCCATTCGTGTAAGTTTATACACTTGACTCATGCCTGGGATATATATTTCGATGCCAACTTGTAATACAATGTCATATTGTTATTTAGTCAGATATTTAATAAAAATTATTATGAACGTTTGACTACGAACGGTCTCATAGGGCCCCAAGAAGCCTCAAGAGGCTCTCGCTAAATGGCTGGATCAAGGGACAGATAGTAACGGCAGTATTCTTGACACGCCACTTATTAGGAAGTTCCTCACTCTGCAGCCCTAACCACAGGTAGCCTGGGTCTTGCCCTGCTTCAGATTTCATATCAAATGATACAGAAATCAAAAAGTTATCTATGTTCTAAATTAAAAAAATAAATTGAAATTTAGTCTATACAAAAACGCTGTTTTGGTCCTAGAATCTTACAGGAATTGAAATACATCACTGTAAAACAATGATCAACTTAAAAAAAGTATTTGCAAAATTCAATACACTAAGTGTTATCGCAGGGGAGTAAGCGGGTTTGTCCGAATGACGGATAGACGGATCCATCGGGCTTAACAAATGTATTGTCCCAGAAATAAAACGTTCCCTACTGAATTGATTCTATTTCAAGGGTCTGAAGCTGATAAGGGATATTCTGTCTATACTTGACTACATATAACGAACCGATTTTCAAACAAAACTATTTAAAACTTATCATGTGAACTTATCAGTGCTTTTCCACGTAGTTCTGCACCTGTTTTAACACAAGAGATCTAACCAACCCTTATAGGAATCTTTAAAAATTTAAAGTTGGCTCCTCGCACAATTCGTACGAAACAAAATTGTGCGAGACGACTACTAAACCAAAAATCCAATATACAGTAATTCTGTATTTGAAATGTTTATTTAAAGCAATTAAAGCATACAATAAGCTACTCAATAGGTACTACTGGAGGATCCTAAATTTAAAATTACTTTGACAGAATGGTTATTAGACTGTTGTTTATTAAGAATTTAAAGAATTTTAAAATAAAACACATAAATTCATTTATTTATTACAATTACAACATATTTAGTCATTATAAAATTTACAAGATAACAATTAAATACAAATACTGACGTGTAGCACATACTTTGTACTGTAACTGCCTTGTATGAATTAAGATCCTGTAGACAGTTGAATTTGTGCAAAATATAAAGGTTTATTTATTTATTTATTCACAGGGTAGGCTGTTAAACAGTAAACCAGTTAGATACAATGAACTAGGCTATTGTTTTTAAATAAATGCGTGGCGTTACCGCTCATGCCAAACATGTCAGATTGGTAAGCGAGTGAACTCCTCTTACTTTTCAAATGCCGACGCTCGTGATTGTTGAGAGAGGAGTAGCACCTACAGTCATTGGCAATCAGGGGAGATAATTCGTGTAATTTTGAAAATTGGTACAATTAAACTTACCTTACGGTATCCAGATGAACATACTAAAAATCCTCAAGGGTGGGGGTTGCTCTTATCGCGAATATCTGTACGAATAGCATTATGATTAATTCTGATAAAATTTTCTACAAATTTAGATATATCTATTTTTACTCTACGATCAATACTTTAGGAACTACAGGCTATGTAAGTTTACAGAGAGACAAAAAAATAGACGATTTAAGCAAACGGTGTCGTTGTTTTTTTTCGACGTTATTCAACGCCATTTTTAGTTTAGAATAAGCAAGATTAGTCATTTGTCGACCAACATAAAAACCCCATATCGATCCATTGAGAATTCTAAATTGAGAATTCTTCTATATTTGCAAAAAGATGTTTTCCAAGATGGCGGCTAACGCTCGCGGTTTCAGACGACATAAAGTTGGATTTATACTTGGGACAGTCTCTGACATAATCCAATCGTAAAATCAATAAGCAGCATTTTTGAAGATCGAACCTTGGACTATTTGTATATGCAGTAGAAAGAACGACGACTCAACCTCAGTGGTAGCTTAAGGACTGGTTTACATTATTTTCTTTTTTGATTAGAATTCTCTGATGGGTGGCAGGAGATTTTAAATAATGCACAGTGTTTAGTATTAAAGCACAAAAACAGACTGTTTAAAATATTAGCAAATTTTGACTCCGTTCATCATAAATCTGTTGATAGGGTACGAAAAACGTAGGCATTGCCTTTACATTCACGTTACTTCAAACTCATTAATTTCTCGCTTTCCGTGGCAATTACATAAATTCACGTCGTCGCCTGAGCCATTAAACGAGATGCCTCGTTCACTATGGTCAACTAACTTGAACAATCAAGCAAGACAGAAAATTTTAGTCACTTATTTGCTGCTATTTAACACTTTCGTAATTAAACCAATAAGTACTAAAGTAAAATAGTCATTTCATTAGTTATTTAAATAATACTTTTTAAGTAATCTTTAATTCTGTAGCTAAATCGTGTCACTTTTTAAAAGTTTTTTTTTAAAATAAAATGAAAAAAAAAAAACTGAATAATAAACAAAATATTTAAAAACAAAGCTTATTGCTACAATTTTTATAATGGCACTTTTAATCTCGATTTGTACACATTAATATTTCTAATTAGCCCTTATCTAACTAATTTCTATTAGTTTACAGTAGTAAAATTTGGTGATTGGTCATTAAAGTCATTTATTTACCTTTCAGCTACAGAATTACTTAAAGATACTTCAAACAAGTATACATTATATTATTTGGATTTCAACAAATTATATTATATAAAAAAAAAATTAAGAATACTTTTTGTTAAAATAGATCTGTTTATTTACTGTCACAAAAACAATGACATATAAACCACGTAACACTCAAATCTATCTCACGTATTTTCTTTAAAATATTTCCTCCTACCTAAAACGAACCACTAATTTTAGCATACTATTAATTTTAAATTCGAGTAACCACTTGATCTACTTAACTCTATAGAGCGACTAAACAGAGTGAACGCAGCACCGTAGGGTTGAATTTATATGGGATCATTAAATCAGAGACGGTGCGTGCTATTAACGTAACATGATCCGACCATAAGAAGTGTTATACCCAAAATGTTGTAACTAATGTTTTTGCGAAACATATGGACCCTTGATGAATGAGGCATTTCTGGTGTAACCAATTAAAATTCTCGTGGGGTAATTTATTAATCATCATACAGTAAATATTGTCGGTACCTATCCATTAAAGATTACGAATTAATAATAAAACATATTATTATTAACTTTCTTCTGCTATTTTCCTTAATAATAGTTGCGTCTTTATAAACGTAAAAATTAAATTTAGTTTTTTATACATATACATATATATTACTAGCTTTTTCTTATGCGTTGAAATATTTATTCACTCTTTATCTATATATCTATACTAATATTATAAAAAGAGTAGATTTTTATGTTTATAATGAATAAACTCAAAAACTAATGGACTGATTTTGAAAATTCTTTCAATTAAAATAAGTTACATTATCACCGAGTAACATATTATGTGCTATATTTTATAAAGTTACACGGGCGAAGTCGTGTGTAACAGCTGGTTGCTTATGTATTTGTGAAGCGTTGATTTTTTATTTATTTTAAAGATAATCTTTCGGGATCAGTAATTTTTTGGTACGAAATGCAAAGTTCCATGCTGCTCGATAAAGTGCTTTTAGGGATTTCCTGTTTTAAACAAACATTGAATTTATTTAAAAAAAATAGTTATATGGGTCGCAAATTATACAACCCATGTAGGAAAAATAGATGGAACCGTTTTGTATGTATTTATCGGTTATGAAAATTAACTCACTCATAAAAAACACTTCTTTTATGTATGTTTCTTTTATTCCTATGTTGTTATTGTTAACTAAATTATAAAGTAAACCATCTCTCCATCTGACATATTCTATCATTATTTCAAATTACTTTCAATAAAATCCTCCAAAATTGAATTGAGTCCGTTTTCTTTGTTAATATTTAGAAATCCGATGAAACTTTGTGATAAGGTCTCATTGTTTTTAAATGGAGTCTTGACAAAACAATAAAATTCAATTAAATAGTATCTCAAGAGATACAGCTTGCGACAATAGAACTTGGAGATTAGTGAAATCGTACACTGGTCAATTGAAAACTGTTCTTCAATACATTTCAACACAGAAAGAGTTGAGTCGAGCGAGAAGCTCTTTTAAGACCAGAATTTATTTCAATAGCATTTCATAAAAAAAAAAGATTTATTTTCAGGTGTCGCTTTAATTTTGTCTTAATTGTCTTAATACTTTTTCGAAGATATAACGCATGAAATATCATCGAAGCTTGACATTATACTCTTGCCAACCGCTGGAGCCAGTTAGCTTTTGCCAGCGGCTTCGCTTTCGTGGAATTTTTAGCCTATGTCTATCCTAAAATTCCATTGTAACTATTGGTGATTATTTATTTTAAATCGGATGAGTAGTTTAAATATCCCACTAATTGGAATATAACGCATATACTAAAAACTATCAAGTGGTCTTATTAAATTTTTGATGTAAATGACAGACAGCATCAAACTGTATCCCACGATTTTGTTATCATAACATTACTGAATTATGAAAACTTCCACTATGGAAGCAAATTAATAGACGTAAGTATTTACGTCAACAGTTTATAAATTAGATATTCAACTAAATCGATCTCTTTTTTTTCTAATCGAATGATGAGAAATGAGTTTTACATTTTAGTTTGCCACTTCAAATTGTGGAGATAAATTCCAGGTCGGCACTTTAAGAAGGGCGAAGTTGAAACGAGCAACATTCCTTCAACGTAGCAGTTACTGTTGCGAACTTCACTGCAAATATTATATCCAGCCTCTTCTTTGCTTAGCCATTTAAATTTGCAAAAAGTTCAAAACTGCGTGTTCTTTACGCTTTTTAGTGGGGAAATTAAAACATTTTATGCGCACAAGACGGGCCTAAAAGTGTCATCTCATCAGCTGTGTCTCTTTATATGTTGTTAATGTTTATACCGTTATGAAATTTTACTTAAGCTTTGGCGTTAAGTTGCGATTTATGCATAATCATTGTATAAGCTGTGAAATGAGCTTTCGCATGCATTTCGAGATTATTCTGCATGAGAAGAAATCCGTCTGGCGGCAGTAGCCTCTCCCTCACAAAAGATCACTGTAAAATTACAACACGTGTTTCGGTGAGTCTGTAAGGGATGCTAGAGCCACTTGCACATAGTAATACCTTCCTAATACCATGCAAGTGTACCATAGTATTAAGGATAAGAATTTTTACTATTACTATCAGTCTGTCTGCCGTATTTTCTAGTAAAAAATGTAATAATAAAATAGTTTGCGAATGCCAAGGCAGTAAAATGAACGGTACGCTCTAAAATTCCTCCATAACCAACCGACAGTTTCAGAATTGACTAAAGGTATTGAGTGATTGATCGATTCTATCAATAACCAAAGGATTTGCTTGGTGACGAGAGATTGATTGTTGCCACGAAAACTATTTATTGTTAGAAAATTGCTTAATGTAGTAGAGGGCGTCGATTAAGGTGAAAGAAGTTTTAAAGAAAACCTTATTTCCTTTAAACTTTGTAAAGGATTCTTTATACATTTTTTTTTTTGCTTATCTAAGAATGTCATGAAATGAATAACATTATTATTAATTTCATATATTTTTTTAGTATATTATTAAATGTACTAATAAAGCTGTTAGCCCAGTCAATGAAGCCGTAACTTTGCCATTTTGACCTGGGTGAGTAGAACCAACGGGAAAATGTGCGTTAATAATCCTGCAAAAACATATCAAAAATGCAGGGTCCTAAATCACCGGAATGATTTGCAAAAAAATTGCAAAAATGTGAAAAAATGACTTTTTCTCAAATATCTCGAAAACTATAAGAGATATGAGAAAAAGTTTCAAATAATAGTTGTAGAGGATTTAATTCTCTACAAAAATGATTAGAATGAATTTTTGCGTATCGGGCACCGTTGGCACGGAAATCACGTTTAAAGTATGAAAAATTGAAAAATAATTTTTTTTTGGCTCAAAATAAAAAAATAATTTATTTTCCAAATAGGAGTGATTTTTTATGCATCCCGCGAACATTTCCTAAGAGATTACCCTTTCATTGTTGTACATTTATATTGTTTATAAACAATTAAAAACTTTAAAATTCATTTTTAGCCATCTTAAAATTATTTTTTTGATTTAATTTTCACACCAATCGATTTAGAATGAAGTTTTCTATAAGATTAAGTTATTTTTTTAGACAAAAAAAGATTCATCGAGATTTAGCTTAGAAATGGGTTTTGGGGAACTTTCTCACGGATCCGACACTGGCGATGAGAGAGAAAGACTATAGTTATGTCTCGCTCGCACTCACACAACATTTCTGCGCGTGCGCGGCGTACGAAAAAGCATGCGTGCGAGAGAGACCAACTTTTTCCAAATGAGAGGAAGAAGGATAGAGTGAGGCGCGTGCGCACAGCGATTAAGAGTATAAGTGCGACAAAGACAGATTTTTTTTACATAAGAGCGAGAAGGACAGAGCGACATGGGTCCGCTCAGCTCAAAAAATCGCGTTCGGCTCCGAGTTGCGGAATTTTTTTATTGATAAACGATCTCCAAAAACGTTATTTTAAGCTATATATCAATCGATTCAGAAAAAACTGAATCGATTACACCCACTCCCATTTTTAACTTTTTTTTGTAAATTTTTTTTTTAAATTAACTAATAAATGAGTCATTTTTCATCTGGAAAAAGTCATTTTAACCCATATATTAATCGATTCAGACCTGAATCGATTACACCTATTCCTGTTTTTGATTGTTTTTTGTAATTTTTTTTTTTAAATTAACTAATAAATGACTCATTTTTCATCTGGAAAAACGTCATTTTAACCCATATATTAATCGATTCAGAATTGAAAACTGAATCGATTACACCTATTCCTATTTTTGATTTTTTTTTGTAATTTTTTTTTTTAAATTAACTAATAAATGACTCATTTTTCATCTGGAAAAACGTCATTTTAACCCATATATTAATCGATTCAGAATTGAAAACTGAATCGATTACACCCACTCTTATTTTTAACTTTTTTTGGTAATTTTTTTTTTAAATTATTTAATAAATAAGTGATTTCTACTTCTAAAAAACGTCATTTCGTCATAGCCGTAGAACAACGACGGTTCTGCAATTTTGTAACTTTACGTATGGCACTGGCGAAATGATTAATACGCCATTTTACTGTATTTAGAAATCAAATCTGTCAGTATTCCAACTCTGTATCTAAAAGGTTTTAAATAATATTTGTCAAAAAATGTTTTTGGTCGATAGAACACGACATAAAATTCAGTTTACGCAAAAAAATAAAAATTGAAAATTATCAAAACCGTCGTTGTTCTACTACTATGACGATTTCAACCCATATATTAATTTTTGGGCCTTGGGTTGGAATGACGTCCGAATAAAGACGTTTATTTCTCTATTTAACAGTAAAATGTTGGAAGAAATAAATAAAAAATAGGAATAGGTGTAATCGATTCAGTTGTTCTGAATCGATTAATATATGGGTTAAAATGACGTTTTTCCAGATGAAAAATGAGTCATTTATTAGTTAATTTAAAAAAAAAATTACAAAAAAAAAATCAAAAATAGGAATAGGTGTAATCGATTCAGTTTCTGAATCGATTAATATATGGGTTAAAATGACGTTTTTCCAGATGAAAAATGAGTCATTTATTAGTTAATTTAAAAAAAAAATTACAAAAAACAATCAAAAACAGGAATAGGTGTAATCGATTCAGTTCTGAATCGATTAATATATGGGTTAAAATGACTTTTTCCAGATGAAAAATGACTCATTTATTAGTTAATTTAAAAAAAAAATTACAAAAAAAAGTTAAAAATGGGAGTGGGTGTAATCGATTCAGTTTTCGATTCTGAATCGATTGATATATAGCTTAAAATAACGTTTTTGGAGATCGTTTATCAATAAAAAAATTCCGCAACTCGGAGCCGAACGCGATTTTTTGAGCTGAGCGGACCCATGTCGCTCTGTCCTTCTCGCTCTTATGTAAAAAAAATCTGTCTTTGTCGCACTTATACTCTTAATCGCTGTGCGCACGCGCCTCACTCTATCCTTCTTCCTCTCATTTGGAAAAAGTTGGTCTCTCTCGCACGCATGCTTTTTCGTACGCCGCGCACGCGCAGAAATTTTGTGTGAGTGCGAGCGAGACATAACTATAGTCTTTCTCTCTCATCGCCAGTGTCGGATCCGTGAGAAAGTTCCCCAAAACCCATTTCTAAGCTAAATCTCGATGAATCTTTTTTTGTCTAAAAAAATAACTTAATCTTATAGAAAACTTCATTCTAAATCGATTGGTGTGAAAATTAAATCAAAAAAATAATTTTAAGATGGCTAAAAATGAATTTTAAAGTTTTTAATTGTTTATAAACAATATAAATGTACAACAATGAAAGGGTAATCTCTTAGGAAATGTTCGGGGGATGCAGAAAAAATCACTCCTATTTGGAAAATTAAAAAAAATTATTTTGAGCCAAAAAAAATTTATTTTTTAATTTTTCATACTTTAAACGTGATTTCCGTGCCAACGGTGCCCGATACGAAAAAATTCATTCTAATCATTTTTGTAGAGAATTAAATCCTCTACAACTATTATTTGAAACTTTTTCTCATATCTCTTATAGTTTTCGAGATATTTGAGAAAAAGTCATTTTTTCACCTTTTTGCAATTTTTTTGCAAATCATTCCGGTGATTTAGGACCCTGCATTTTTGATATGTTTTTGCAGGAATATTAACGCACATTTTCCCGTTGGTTCTACTCACCCAGGTCAAAATGGCAAAGTTACGGCTTCATTGACTGGGCTATGTGTAACTATAATAATTGAAAATCTACTTACTGAAGTTACTCGATTAATTTTCAAATAGGGGGGTTAGAAGCAGTTTGGATCCACCGCCGTCTCTTAAGGTCGTCTAAGCTGACGTCTTACCAATTCGTGGCCTCCACGCGAGAACCTTAGTTTTAAGAGGGTTTACAATGAGACATTTTTCATACCCGAGAGAGTTGGCATCTATCCCCAGGATAAAAGCAACCCCCGTACTGGGTCAACTTTGAACTAGAGGGTAAATAGAAACTAAATCAAAAATTTTGTGCATATCGGTGTTACTAGACTGGACTATAAGAGAAAAAGTGAAATTCACTTCTACAAATCTGGCCTTTTTCGACGTATTTGCTTTCTCAAGCGTCAAATAACGCCCAGATAATATTCCTTATTTACTGTCTCACCTTCTCGCAAGAATTCCGAGTGCACGACACCCCGATAATAAAAGAAAACTGTCATCATCACCTTCACGTTTGATTGAAGACGTTGATGGCCAACCAGAGTATCTTGAATGCACTGTATCACTCAACACACGTGTTTTTGATAAAGTGGATTCACCGTAAGCCTTGTGTATCATTTGTGAACACGAAATTCCATTCGCAATGCAAAATTTAAGACAGATTCTTTGTTAGATATTTTTATCCATTGTAAAAATCGCAAAACACACTTGACGCTCAAACTCCTCGTGAGTATAGAGGACAGTTGTGCCGACATAGCGACAAAAATAATTTCGACAATCTCTTAAAAATAATCAAAAATAATAAGTAATCAATTTCCGGTACTTTTTGACAGAATGTAAAACCGTATGTCGATGTAATCACGAATATAAATAAATGTTATATAAGTATGTAAGATTATATAACGTCATCTACGTGCTTTTTCATAGGATAAAATTGTTATTTCTGCGGAAAATGTAGGAAAAAAATTACTTCCATTTGTTTAGGGATAATTCAAGCGTGTGTTGAATACAAAGCGCTCAGACAAGAGAAAATAATATTATGGTTTTTATATGACATTTCGTAGTATATTACTTGAAATAATATGAAGAATCTGATGATGCCGATTTAATAGAAATTGTTTTCTAGATACCAATAACGAAATTGATTGAAATTGGAAGAATGTTTTTCATCAATTAATATTTTTTTTAAAGAAACTACATCTGCATCTACATATATAAGTTTTTTTATGATATTATATGAGTAGTACAGCTATGCTAGTTCAGTGCAGATCAGCAGGTATTCAAAGTTTACGAGTTTTCTTTCACACGCCTATGTTTTTCAAACCGATCTTCCAAGAATATTCTTGCGAGAAAGGGGTTTTCATAATGTCCATATTTTTCATAAAAAAAAAGGTTATATAAGTGTGAGATGAGTTCACGATTTCACACTGAAAACAGCCTTTATTTTTACGTGCGCCTCTTGAACCGCGCGAAGATCAACTTTGTTTTTTTATGAAACATATATTTTACGATCTCAACGTAAGTTCCCGTGACACATGGGTTTGTGATAGAATAACGGCACGTGTAGATCTACTTTTAAGGCTCATATTGTTATAATGAAACGAGACTATCTTTCAAACGCCACGAATCTCGTCTCGTACCAAACAAACTGTAATATTAACGAAAACATTGTTTTAGGATACCGGTCAATGTTTTATTTGCATAAAAATTCAAAATATTTGAAAGTGGATATGAGAGTGGCTGTTTCTTATTCGATATTTGATTTTAATAACACCTTTAAAGCAAATAATAATAAGCAAATAAATCCATAATCTGTTAGTATTTAACATCGCTGTTAAGTCATTTAGCGCTGTCACTCGCATACTGTAAACGTCTGTTTAATGACAACAGCGATGTCAAATACTAACAGGGTATGGTGAAATCGCGCCTTAATGTAATAAATATTCAAATATGAATCTATTTATAGTTTTAAAACGTTAAATATGTATAACGTGTTTAACGTTATATAACTTTTATAACAATATTTTCAATCTTTTTTAGTTTTCTTCTAAGGTCTTCAGAATTCTTTGAAATTTAAATATTACGTAACATTTTCGCGAGTTAAATTATTTACTTTATTCTAGTTGTAACGTTTAGTCACCAGTTTTATTTATAAAATATCTTGCTAAGTAGCAAACTACTTATAACATTTGGGGTACTATAGTACCCCAGATGTAATAAGAATAACTAAAGTGCCTAAAGGCCTAAAATGCCACTGTCCGTAGTAAAACATTTCGTCAATGCTTCACACAGGAAATTATCTTACAAAAAGAAAGCGAAAAGAAGGAAAAACAACGTGATATTTTTGTATTGATTACTTCCGTCTGACTGTGACATTTAGGAGAGTTTGCTAATCAGTTGATATTAGTTTGAGACAGTTCGGTTCGCGAGAGAAAGTTTCTCATTAAGAGTTTTCGTTTATAGGCGAGTATAAAAAATATATTATATATAAAACTAACGACCCACTCCCGGCATCGCCCACGAAAAAACTTAATTTGGTTTTATTGTACTATAAATAAAAAAATCTGTGAAAAATCTAACTAACGGCAAAACACGCATCAAAATCTGTATAACTGATAAGACGAAGGTCCTAACAGAATGCAACGTGAAAAGTTATGCTAGTAGTCTTCTTTTCAACTCAATAAAGTGATTACCTACAATCGCAGATTTTGTAAAATCGCTTACTAGATAGTATTTCTATTAGTAGTTTTATTTGATATGTCAAGTTAGTAACATCAGTAAAAACCGCATGCAAATCGGTGAAGCCGTTTCTGAGATTAACCTGCATAAACGCACAGACAAATAGATAAAAATTGTAAAAACTATTTTTTGACTGGTAACATAAATAAATACAACATGTACGGCTCGTTTTCTTACTGGTTTTAATATTTGTATAATAATAGCTAAATATTAAGTGCTTTGTGACTTTATTTAAATAATAGTAATAAAAAAAATATTAATAATAATTTTATTATTGCCTGAAGTTTTCATCAAGAGAACAGTCAATGCATTTTTATTGTAAGTATACAACAATACATTTCGCTTTTGAACGTACATCAACACGTCTTAATAAAAACCAGGAGACGAAATAGGTATACTATAAAAAAATTGATGCTTCTGATACCTACAATTGTAACGTCAAAAGCAAAATTGAATATCTGGGGCATGTGTCACGCAATAACAGATCTGAACATAGCAAAATAGAATAGTTAGGCGAAATAGACACGAGACGGTACCCTAGAACGCGGGATAAATAATGGCTACATAACATCAGAGAATAGACTGGGATCCCCTAGGTAAAAAAGTCTGTTCTACATTGGACAAATACCATCTATTCTACATTGACCTAAGAAGACAGGTGTAAGTCTTTAGAGTTGACGGTGAACCTCCGTCCAGTAATGGAGACCGCACTTTAAAAATAAGAATCGATACCCCAATGTGTTTATAGGTAACCAACTTTAGTACACTAAGATTTAACTATGCTATGAATGCTCCACGATAGCCCACGATGCTAAATGTGAAGTCACTCAAGCGTCGTTGGATTTTGAAGATTAGATGGTAGGAAGAAAAAAAGGTCATATGATGTTTTCCTTTTTAACGGTGGGTTGAGCGTCTACAGGCGTTCAAAGGTTTGTAGACGTTGTATTAAGAAAAATCTTTCAAATAATGGTCAGATTAAGAATCAGCACGATCAGAATTCAAACTAAGCCGTCTGTATGAAAATCTGACGCACTCGAGTATTTCAAAATACCAATCGTCAAAAATATTTTTTGCATTTTCAAAAAGCTGCCACGAGCTTGCTTTACATCCGAATCGTTTGTATTTTAAATGGGAGCCTAGTTTGGGTTCACTCGGGACTGAAAATCTGACGCGCTCGCGTAGAATTTAAATTTTTACCCCACCAACCCCATCATCCAAGCCGGCAGATTAACACCTTATCGGAGACACGTGGGGCATATACATTGGCAATATCTGACGTGCTCGAGTGAATCCCAAAATCCCCTCTTAGGCTCCCCTACTACTACACATAGACAAGCCATGTGAACAGTTATTTAAGGTAGCCTTATACCTTTGAGAACTCCTATTAAGTTTTAATGAAACGTTCGAACATTGGAACCTAAACTAAAGTTATGTTAATACTATGAAAACTTTCTCATAACAAAAAAGCAAAACACAAACATTAGTTCAAGGACTACAATAACTTTTTTATCTTCTTCTTGTAACTATCCTTAAACAAATTTGATAAAGAAACATTCACTTGTGCATTATTTCACGGTGCGTTGGCAACATGGAAACTGCCTCGTGCCAAGTGTTGTGGCATATTACAGTACTCTGCATTCAGTTTACACTACATCAATGTGTAAATGGGTTTATTGTGCCCGTATTCACAGGGCACAAATTAACGCAATCGTTAATAAAATATATCACAATATACAGTAGGCACAATATACAATATGAGTATCTAAACTCGGGATAACAAAAAGGTTTGGATCGGGATAACAAAAATCACTTTAAAATCGTCATTTGCTTGCACCATGCAATAATTATTATTAGTCATGCCAAAATTCATTATGTTGAAAATAAAATAAATAAATAAATATTTGTCTGCATTGTGCTTTAGTTTTAGTTTTTAAGAGTCTACGACTTGATATAGGATTGAATTTGAAAACAGACGAAGATTTTCGTACCCCGACTGTACATATTATAGTTAGTACTATTTTGTCTACAATATATAGTGAACATGGTTTTAGTTGGAATTATTAATAACTATCTTAAGTAAAAGTCTTTGCCAGGCAGAAAGGTCCACTTGATGGTAGGTGGCTACAGTCGCCATATTACAAGCAACGCTACAGGTGCCGCAAGTGCGCCTTTACGTATATAATTAAAAAAATACTCTAGGCTATATAGAACATCTACAACAAGAGTAACACATCCTTTATTTAATTATGAATTTTAATGAATTATGAATGTTTTTTTTTGGTTACTTCACTGTGTTCTCGAGAGCTGCATGAGCTCATAACGCCTTCCCTTTTCTTCTATCGGACAAGACGTACGGTTATAAATTCTTTTATAATATGCACTGGCGAGGATTTGAACTCGAAATCTTTTTAAAATTCGAGTGAATAGACATCTTCTGGGTGAGCTCGCTCCATCGTCGGCCTCGTCTTTGCTGCACGACTAAATGCTGGCCAAGAGCAAATAAATAAATAGATATCTAGATATCTTCACACATTCCACACAGCACCATCTAGTTCCATACTAAGCAACTTAATGCTTGTATTATGGATACTTTTTTTTGTAAATACATACATATTATAAATAAAATAAAAAAATCCATGACTCAGGTACAAAGGTAAATGTTAACACATAAACATTTGCCCCTAGCGGGATTCGAACCCGCGACCGTAGGTTAACAGCTAGGGTTACTAGCCACTAGACCAAACGTGTCATCAAATAAAAAAAATAAAATAAAAAATATATTACTGATAGATTCACTTGACAGTTTTGTGTTAGTACTGTAACAGGAAAAACACGAAGGAGTTTATTTAGACAAGACTCACATCTGGCGACATTGATTTATGAGTTCCCGTCCTTTGCGTTGTTTTTATTTATTATTTATTTACTTATTTATTTTTCGTATAATCCGTTGAGCCATTTTTGCGTGAAAGAGTAACAAACATTCATACATTCATCCTAATAAACTAGAACGATTACAGTATATCATTTTTTCCAATGATTAATAGGTCTTGTAAAGGATAAAAAAAAATTACTGAAGCATAAATATTAACATTTTAAAAAAATTATTAAAGGGGATTACATAATTATTGTAAAATTCTTTTCTATAATCCAGTCAACTTGTTTTTGAATAACTATTTGTTAATTAAGAATCGCAACAACAAAACGAAATCATGCATGTCATTATAGGAATATCATGTGGGAATTTACGACCCTTTTTATGGCAGGAAATTCAAATTTGCAAATTTCAAATCAAAATCATCTGGGTTAATAATTTGAGAAACATGATCCATATTAGATACTATCTGTTTTACTTATAAAAATAAACTAATCATCTTCTTAGCATCGTATTAACTAATCACTACTTATCTTCTTAAGTAGTGTTTGACAGTTCATTAAGACATTGCTAAGCAACAAATTAAAGTTAACTTTTATAAGTAAAAAATTTTCTTAAGTGGTTTCTAAGTATTACTTAAAATTTAAGTAACGTTTATAGGTAAGGCTGTATATGTTTAATATTGTTCCATGACATCATGAAATAGTAAATTTGGAAACCGGTGCCTGGTTTCAGAGTTTTTATTAAGAACTAACGATTATTCGTATATTCTAATATCTTCTTATATGGAACTGAAATCATTTTGCTAAATATAATGTAGGTATAGGTTAAAACTGTAAGTATTACATAAATAGCAATATATAAGTAATTCAGTCACAACATTACGTCACAATAGTTGCTGATAGACGGTCTTAGACTGTTATAACATAATGACGCCGATTTAAAAATGTAATTTTTTAAAAGCTTGCGTGCCTATGTAAAATCAACTAATGTCCAAAATTGTCTATCGATGACGTTGGATATAATGTCTATTAAGCGTAAGGGGAGGAAATTGGATTCGACGTTTCAATACGAAATAATTCTCATTTGTAAAACTATACGACATAATAGACTGCCTCAATTTGTATTTGAATTCATGGGGTTTAATGAAGAATACAGCCTTGAAAAAAAAACCATTTAATTATATCTTTAGAACAAGTAAACAGAAAACACAAAAAAAAAAATCAAATTCAAATTTGAAATTAATATTTATTTTTTTCATAAACTTTTTACGTATGCATGCTAGTTAACTGCATATTATATTATAATATTCTCTTGGTCTTATAATATTCTTAAGTCATAATCTTTAAATAGTATAAAACAAAGTCGCTTCCCGCATATTTATAATGTGCAAAATTGAATGATACGTTGTCTTACTTCGCTGTGTTCTTCATAATGAACGCCAAATTTAACTTTGTGAAAATATTACATTAAAATGTTAATATCCAAGAAGACCTTAGCAGGAAATAGCCTAAATGAAAGTATATTTTCCTCTTTGTGAGAAGAATTTTGCGTCACAACGCCGCCTTTTCGACATAACATCGCGGCGCCTGAATCTTTAATGTTTCAATCTAATATCGGACTCTTGCATTGAAACCAAATTATTTTTGTTAATAATAAAAACTGTAGTAACATTTTTTTATATTAAAATATATATATGGCCTTTATCTTTAGTATTTTGAATGTTTTTAAATAAGCCAAATAAGTTTCCCACAGAAAGGAATGGTTATCTTTTCTAGATAATAAAGAAAGTTTGCCTTCCAGTAACATATACTTTAAAATTAACTTTTTCTAGAATATATAGATTTGTGTATATGTTCGAATATTTTTAATAAACTGTGGAACATTTCTAATGAAAGTTGGCAAACAGGTAGATCATGTCCTGGATTATCACATTGGATAATTTAATATTATTTTAAGTTCATAGAAGTTAAGTTATTAGATTGTAAGATTTGGCTACTGTGTGGTTATTGCTTTGTTTATTAAAATATTTTCCTAAATTTAAATTGCCTTAAGAAAAGCAATGATTTTGTATAATGTTTTATATTTCTTTTTTCATATAAATTCCAGCACTTCAAAAGGTTTCTCGCTGTGACAAAATTGCAAGGTTGTGATTCGTAAAACAACGAAAGCCACCGATATAACTTGAAGAATCGGCTTGAGTGCTAATGGGGAGGCACTAAGTAGGCGCAGCTCGTAAAACCGTCAACCGTTAGGAAAGAAAGGTTTTCGAGTGGCAGACATGTGCCGATATATACCGATATTATGTATATATATACGTATTCAGATTTCATGCAGAGATTAATAAAATGTGGTAACCAAATTACCAAAGATATGCTGTGATCTTCGCCAGTATTAAAGCTATTTTACAATCAAAATCTGTTATCAACCGTTAATATTATTAATTAGTTAATTATATAAAATGTAAGTATTTCTTTAAAATAATTTTAAAAGCTTTTCTTCAGAAAACTGGCTGCTAAGTTGTTTCCAAGAATTATATAATGGAAAACCTTTCCACAAACACTTAACTTATATAAACTTTATTTTTTTTACAATTCAAGCGATAAACATTTTGCTATTATTTCAGTAGTCACAATTATTATAAAGCAATAATAATAATTATTAGAGTAATGTAAATAAATGCCCAATTAATTTTATAATTTAAATGATAATTAAATTAGTAATATTAATATTAATTAATAAAATGAAAACAATATTAAAATGCAATACTCTCGAAAATAATTTATAGTTCTATACGAGCTGTATAACTAATTAAATTAAATGAATACAGAAAGTTTTCAGTTAAAAATAGCCGCCTTTGAGAACTTGCAACTAAATAAAGTAAAATTTTAAAAACTCAACGAACTTCAAAAGCTCTTTTTCATGAATAAGATTGAAAGTGTTTGAAATTTAACGTCGCGTAAGCTCCGAAATCGCTAAAAACTTTTAGATTTACATGCAAATGAGTAAGGAATAAATTATCATAAAACTTTTATTGGCACGAAATTATAATTATCACTTGTAATTATTAATAAAAAAAAATAATTTTTACATATGTTTTTAATTTGTATAGTAATTTACCTAATTCATTGCTTCTTTCAGCCTCTATGTCCTGTGCGATAAGTTCTCTCGCGCGCGCGTAAGATCGCGTGAAGTGAGCACGCGACCTCCCATGGCGTATCAAAGCCCTCCCATGCCTCACATGTTTCACAAAATCACTCTTACAATCACAGTGCACCAAAGACGCGAAGTATATTAGGATGAACGTTCGCATCCTCACGGCTCGGGCGGCATTTTGACACGACCGTACGCTAGGAGCGGCCGATAGATACTGGACTTATAGAGCCTGAGCTGCCTCAGGTCCCGGACTATCACAGCTCACAAACTTCATTACAACTTTACATTATTGTTTTCCTTTATTTATAATATGACTCTTTGAAAAGCCAAACAACTGTCTCATCTCATTTAAATAAGTTTTCCGTGATCATAAACGTATAAAACGAAATCAGAAAGATAAGTATGGGTATTTACACTGATATGTAATTGCTAAAAGCCAATACTAATTTACATTCGTATGCCTAGGGTCTTTAATGATTAAGTAATGGATCGCTAAAACATTATTTAAAGCCAGAAAATAAACTCAGTTTAGGAGCATTATGAAAATAGAAATCATGTTTTTTTGTGGTATTAAATTTATAGCTAAATGCAGTAAAAGGATTACTATAGCTAAATATATTAAAAATAGCGGAAAACAATTAGGCTAAGCAGCATTTCGTAATACTAATTACATTAAAGATATAAAAAAGTGTTGCGGTGCGTAATTTACCTTACTTTATACCTTGTAGACTGAACACAATTGAACCATCAAGTGAATAGTCCTTATCAAAAGTAAGGTGTAATTAATAATAATAATCTGAAAAAGTAAATAATTTATGCATTTATAAGTAAATGAACGAAATGCAATTCTATTTTTATACTTTCAGTTTCAGTTTGTGTGGAACTTCCACAAAAGCCGTTAGCTTATTTCTGAAGGCATTCGATATTTGTTAAATGCCTTGGCTGAGTTTAAATCCTCATAAGGTATTGGAACGTATGAAAAATCCTTATGCATTTACCTAAGAGGTACGGTTCAGTGGTTGTTGGCAACGTATACGCCATTATTGCTTCCGTTCGTAGCCCGTAGCGGAACAGAGGCGTAGAAGCGTAGAAGCGTAGAAGCGTAGCATGCTCTACGAAATTTCGTAGTTAGCGTAGCGCGGGAATTGTAAACTATTTTTGAACATCTGAGTTTTGAATCAGATGTTCAAAAATATCACATTTGAACATTGTATTAAAATTGAAAAATAAAATTTATTGTAGTTTGATTTAAAATTGAATTGTAAGAAATAACAATGATGGCTTTATTGGGAAGACAACTGGATTGCATTTCAGTGGTGTGAGCTCCTCAAAAGGCTTTTCTATGATAAAAGGTTAAATTTAATAGGCAATATCAAATCATGTATATAAATGAAATTTCTACATGTATATATTGTAGTGTTTTTATATATATTGAATAGGTAATCTATAACTGAGCTTAATAAAAAATAAAATATTTATGTAGGTCCTGACACTTTGCAGTTAGAAATTCGATATCACGTTTGGAAACTGGAACCACCGTCTGACAGAATATCACTGTATTTCTGTTGTATTTCGTTGCGAGATAAAAAAATTCCAGAGTATATTCTCCTATTCACTAGTCTCATGTTTCTGTAATTTTATTGGCTTTGTAACCAACGCAAGTCTTTGCTTACTTGCTTTGGTTAAAATTAAATTATTACGAATTTTCAGTTCAGGTCTAAAATTTCATTTTAATTAATCGGATTGAACCATGCTAAACGAATAGAAGTATTAAACTTATGTTTTGTTAGTAAATTTAGTGATGCGGCACTAATTTAGAAGAAAGAAAAAAAAGAAGTATTAATTTTATTGGACAGATTTCCTTCACCATTATACAATCTTTATATATAAAAATGTTGTTGGTTTGTGTACTCTTCAAAAAATCGAGACCAATTTTAATTCCGTTTTTATATATGGACAGAGGGATAAACGAGGAAAATTGCACTCCGGGCGAAGCCGGGTGCGGGTCGTTAGTTCCATTATAATTTTTTTATGAAAGAAAATGTAGAATATATATTAGAACAATTTTAAACGAGAAACACACTACTAAACTATATTTTATATCGGTTCTGAATGGTTCCATCACTGTTGTGTATAATAACAAAAATATACTGTGACTAAGCTGGTTATATTTGACGGTTAGGCACCTAATTTGTGGGGCCCTTGCCATACAGATACATTTTCGGAATGCGTCTGCTTTGAGTCTACCAGCATTCGTACAATCCTTATCACATACCATCCAGACACAGGATTTAGCACATTGTGAGTAAACGCCAACATAAGTATGAATAACGACAATACACACTTACATTTTAACTGGCGACCCTCTCTAACTTCCTATGAATGCAAACTTTTACTACAAATTATATACACAAACCTTTCTTAGTCTATCGCTCTTTCTATAACGAAAACTTTATAAAAATTAGTTAGGTGGTTTAGAAGGAGTTAACGGAGACACGGAAACGTGTTAATAGAAATTTTATTAATAAAATTTCTAGATATAGATATAGACATAGACATAGACATGGACATGGACATGGACATGAACATGGACATGGACATGGACATGGACATGGACATGGACATGGACATGGACATAGACATAGACATAGACATAGACATAGACATAGACATAGACATAGACATAGACATAGACATAGACATAGATATAGACACAGATACAGACACAGACACAGACATAGACATAGATATAGATAGTACATTAAAAATAGTTTCTGTCAGGGCTCTTATTAAATGACTAATTTGTACATAACTTTGTTATAGTAGTTGTCTCGAAAATATTTTGCAGTTTATTTTTTCTGTGTCCGTTCAGGTTACGCATAAATTATCATTATTATTATCCACAGGGTTGAACACTTGGCCAGCAACCTGCGGGCGCAGGTACAAAACCTACTTAAAGTCATTTCAATTACCCAATGTGAAAGGGACTATCTTCACAAAATTTGTGTTTTTGTATGTGTATATGAGTGTGTGTGTGTGTGTGTGTGCATGCGTAAGAGATAGAGAAAAATTGCACTCTTCAAAAGCTTATGATTTATTGCTGATGATATGATTCGACTTAGCCCATATCTATGTACCTACTTATAAGCATAAGATGCAACTGGATATCATTACAATTATCCTATTCTCATCTCAACCATTACAAGTGTAATGGTAAATTATATTTTAAATGTAAATTTTGAAAGAAAGAAAGAAAGAAAAATAATTTTATTGAGTCAACACAAATAGCACATGCAATAAAAGTTTAATCAGAACAGTCTTAATCGTATTGGCAATAGTAGGCACCATACTTGCCAGTGCATGCACCAGTGTCTCAACCCAAATAGGCACCCAACTCAGCATATGCTGTGTGTGCTACAAGTCACATACAGCGCTCATCTTTCCCTGGGAACCTCATAGTTGGCTTCACGGACGCCCGCCCAAGTCCATAATATTACACAAATAATATATATCACTAGAGGAATATATAGCAGTCTCTAATAACATAAATAAATGAATAATCACCAATGTAGTTTTAAATATATTAATTAATTTATATATACAGTGTAACAAGTGTAAATAATTATACTACTGACGTTATTCGAACTATGATAGTAAAAATGAGATAGTTGATACTTCTGTTCTCAAATTGTCTTTATATGCGACGGTACCTACTTACTCATCACCAAATGAAGCATCAGTCTATCTGATGCCCTTTTTTCAATATAAAAGTGCTGATAAAGATGCTCAGCTTAAACATAGAAAAGAAATCGCATCAGCGATGTAATTTAAATAAATATTCCAAGCAAAAACATGCGATCTATGTTTTAAAAAGGATTCTCTCCAATATGGACGCTGATATAACTCTGACATTCGTCAGAGTTAACGAAAATTGATTTTGAAGAGAAAAATTTAACGGTCACATCTTTAACAGACGATGATAATAGATTTCTCTTTTATTCGTCGTTTCTGCAAACACAGTAGATACTAAAACATTATTTTTCGTTTAAACGATCACATTGTCCACTCGAAGCTGATTTAAGTTATTATAAAGTAATATCACTAGGGAAAAGCAAAGGAAATATTTTCATAACTTTAAAAATACATGACGCAATAATAAAATTGTACTAGGCTTTTGAGAATCCCACGGGAACCTAACATTTTTTCAGGACAAAAAGTATCTGCTTAAACACTGCTTAACCATAGTGAATCCGGTTTTATAAACATGTAAGCGTAGGCTGTTTACTGTATCGAGGTTTTTTTAAGCTAGCTTCTTGAAAATATTGGTTTCCAAGGTTATTTTGCGTGTGAAATGTGATACTATGCTTTCTTCAGCATTCAGCATTTCAATTCAAGCATTTCAGCATTTAAATAGTAATATTTTCACTAGAATATTAATAAGACAAGGCGTAGTTTAATTTCATTTGTGTGCGTCTAATCGTGTATCTACACGGCTAATACGTAGTTTTATCAGCTTCACTCTGTCGTCCACAAGGCTCTATCTTTAATTCTTATTTTATCTGAGTTGTGAACCTAATAAAATTAATTAAAATTCTATAATTTTTATATCGTTGTATCTCTCAAACGATGACGATCAGACCTTGACTTATAAGAGATGTTATTATCGGGGAGATCGTAATTGGTTCTCAATAAGTCAACGCTTAGTCACGATCCGTTGATATCCGCTAGTTAGGAGGATAATGGAGAGAGATAAAGTAATATATTTATCTAGCCGACAAATATCTATATTTAATGATAAAATGTTTTATTATTAAATTTTAATCTCTCAGTCTTAGGACTCCACTGTTGGACATAGGCCAGCCCCATAATTTTCCAATAGGACCGTCAAAAACAGCCTAGATTCTAGAGTTACTTGAGAATCTCCCAACCCCAGCTCTGTAGGCTCTCCGTACTATGTCGTTTACCCTTTACCACTTCAACTCAGTAATCCGCCGAGTTATTTCAGTGGCTAACGTTTGTCTACTACCCGCTTACGTTTGATTCGACCTCGTAGTGTAACCCCAAACATAGCCCTCTCCATACCTCCTTGAGCGACGTTAAGCTTACTTACAAGGGTCATAGTCAGAGACCATAAATTCTTATGTAGATATTCAAATTTATTACCTTACATACATAGACGTTGTTATTCTTGTTTACATAGACGAAACAAGCAAGTACTTGAGCGTTTCAAGAGATTCAAAATATTTTTATGACATGGAATTATCTTATTATTTTTAAGTTACGTCAATGCGTCATGACAACGCTGAAATTGAAACCATAGGATTTAACCTAAAAGAAAATATACGTTCTGAAATCACCTCTTTGTCTCCCAGGAATTCGAGAGCAAAAATTAATTTCGGCCCTCGACAACTCGAATATCCCCTGTCATCGTTATATTAATTGCTAGCTTTCCACTCAGCAATTCACATTGACCTTGTTTATAGGTGTGCGGGAAACCGGCTATATAAAACACTTTAACAGTAAGTTGTACAAGGTAAGCCAAAGGTCTTGCTTTTGTGGTCACTTATTTGCCGACCAAAAGGAACTTTTTGTTATTCGTTAGTAAAGAGAACAGTTTGAAGGTGTTTCGTATGTCTTATATACCTACAGTTATTGCAAAATCTGCATTTTATATTATCTTAAGAATACCTCAGTATGTTGTAACTGTTAACTGCGATTTTTACTACTAACTTCTGCTTCGGAGTAGGCAATAATTGGAACAACTCTTCAGAGCACTCATCATATCGATTGTACAGTCGGTAGAGCACACGAAAAGAGGATACATCTCTTCTCAAACTAAGGGGTTCTAGCCTTTGTTTAGTGGACAAAATAATCTATATTTTTAGGCGCTAGCTCAGAGGTTAGTCTAATATATATAAGAGCGGACGGCAATAACAATAATACATTATAATAAGAACAGTACATTCACAAAGTATTAGTACTCTTTGTTACGCGATCATATATTAAACGAATCAACTCATCTGGTGATCTGGTAACCTTCTTACGGAAGACCACCGTAAATCTTTACTATAATAATATCATAGTACTCAATAGCTAAATTTTCAGTTCAATCTTATTAAATCTCCATAAAATTATTGAATTGATAATAAAATATCTTCCGAACATAAAATTGGTACTAAACGAAGAAACGGCCTTTGCAGTATATTAATGGTTATAAAAATGATAATAAAATTTAAATTCAGAAATTACAAAATTATTCCGTAAAAGATCTTATAAAATGTCATAAAAGTCTAGTACAGAAGACCGGCGTGATAACTTTTTTATGAATTCCATAAAAATTAAATTTCTGAATTTCCATTTCATTATATTGATATGAATCGATTTATAATACCGGTATGCAAATGTCAAAGGTTTTTAAACACACCGGCATTAACTAACGGCCATTAATCATTTATGGATAATTAGTTTCGCCATAGCCACTTCAGGAATTCTCTTCATATTTCATCCCTCGACGAGAGTACTTTTTTGTGGATGACCTATCCTTTTAACAACGTGTATGCAAAATTTCGTGATAATCGATTTAGTTAAGGCGTGAAATTTAGGCATTTATTATATTAGTTAGGATTATAGAATATTTTTTTAAATTTTCACGCTTGTAACAGCGTAGGATTTTTCTTTTGCCTTTTGGTTTTCTTTTGGTATCTATTTCGACAGTCACAGGTCTTTTTCGATGTTAGAGGGGAATAAAAGCATCCTACATACTCATTCATTCATTCATATCAACGATAGAACGTCCACTGCAGGCCTCCTCCACAATCTATATAAATAAAATCAGAGTGTCTGTCTGTGATTTGCGAAAAACTGCCTCAAACTAAGCTTAGAGAGTCATTCGCATGCTGTTAAAACGTAAATAACTTTTTTTAGAATTTTTGTCTGTCTGTCTGTCTGTCTGTCTGTCTGTCTGTCTGTCTGTCTGTCTGTCTGTCTGTCTGTCTGTCTGTCCGGGGTAATCTCAGAAACGGCTGAAGCGATTTCGATGAAACTTTGCAGACATGAAGAGGGGGTCGTCAGGAGTAACATAGGCTACTTTTTGTTTATGTAAATTGCGGTACATACACCAAAATAACATTTTTTTACAATTTTTGTCTGTCTGTCTGTTTGTTCCGGCTAATCTCTGAAATAGCTGGACCGATTTTGACGGGACATTTATTGGCAGGTAGCTGATGTAATAAGGAGTAACTTAGGCTACGTTTATTTTAGAAAAAATACACCCCGGACGAAGCCGGGAGCGGGCCGCTAAATGTATTGCTAAGCGCAAAACTAGAGAACGGGTGGACCGATTTTAATTCTGTCTTCACTAATGGACAGAGGGATAATCAGGGAAGGTTTTTACGTTAAAAAAAATGCACCTCGGGCGAAGCCGGGAGCGGACCGCTAGTTTTACAATAAGACCGGTCAGAGGCAGCGTCATAATACATCACACAGGCAACACGCATATGTCGAGAACTTTTTGTTTTGAGGCATTGGGGAATTTTTGACGACAAGATGTCTAGGAACTTCCCGGACCTCATCCCAAATATGTGCACTTAGAAGTCTCCTTGTGAATAAAAATATTTATAGTATTATAATAATCTCGTAAACCATCTGGTACACAGCGTGTTTAGAACTCGCTTGAAATCTATAAAGCACACCGGTATATGGAAACTTCGTGGTTCTTGTATTAAGGTTTTTTTATTGACATAAATTATTTTACATTTTCTTTTATATACCTAAAGCTAAGAACATGGTTTAATAATCATTTCTTATGACTCTTGGGAGTGATTCAACAAAAGTCTATCGACTATTCAACTTTCCCAACCTAAAACAGATACCGCTTGGACTATAACTAGAACAGCATGAAAGAAAGTTTGCGTTCACTTAGTGCTTTATCAAAAATGGAGCTAAGAATTATGGACTTTCTCCAACTATTTGCGGCCTGTCATGTTACGATTGGGTCTCATTATCTAACGAATAGTTTAAGACAGAAGAATAGGTTAAATATGTAATAACAAATTTTAAAGTACTCATAAGTGCAATTTAGCCAATAAGTCTGTGAAAATCAAAACGCACAAGGTCTAGTAAATATGTTTACTTCGATAGCTTTCGACATAAACGGAATTCTTAATGAAAGAACATTCGATGTTTCTTATGAGAAATATCCATATTCGACATTTGTCCAATCTATTCCTCTACTTATAAACTATTTCTATTTCTCAAGGAGGCCTATTCGCTCTCTATTTATATAGGTACTGCACTAAATAATTCTACAACTTTCTAACATAGTAGAAATCAATTGAACAAAAGCGCCTGGTGGATAAATTGCCAGTCTGATAATAGGCTTGTTTCCACTAAGAACAAATCGGATGGCTTAGAGTTTCTAATGATTAACCATGACAATAAGTAAACAAAAAAACAACTCTTCTATTAAAATAATAAAAGATTAATAATATTTTTGGAAAATAAAATCGACAAAATGAGGCGTTTAATCACGTGACATTAAACACCGATCAGAGAAGCGCATGGAAGCGTGACGTCACACCTCGCGAAACGCCATGTTGTAGCTGTCATTGACACAATTGACTGTCATAAACAAACACGACTGTTTCGCGAGGTGTGACGTCATTCAAGACGCCATGACAGTCTTAACCTTTTCCGCGGTCAATTTCAAGTTCATTTCTAAAAACTCAAAATACTAATGTAAAAGACCTATTTTTCTTAAAATAATATATTTTTGGGGTGAAATAGATGCTAAGCTATAGTTTTAAACTAATTTCCAAATTTTGTCAACTAGCCTATTGACAGATTTTGCTGTAAAATTGCTAAGACTTTTATAATTAACACTTTATGTCGTTATTTCCTTCATATGGCACCTTACCGCATTAGTATGGATTATCTCGCCACTGGTTACATTGAGAGCTGGTTTGTAGTTAACGAGCCCGAATACAGTTCCAACGCCCGTTATTGCAGTTAGCTTTATTAATATCGTTCCCATTATCTGGTCTAATTATGCTAATATGACACTCCATGTTAACATTATTAGGTCGTTTATATTCTTGCTTCAGGCTTCATACGTTATTATAGGATTTCCAATTGTAAATACTAGTACAAAGATGTTTCGATAAGAGTAATATTCATAACAGTCTCTGATAATGAAGAAGACTAAAAAAAGATAGCACAACTATTTGTTGTTTTTTTTTTATCAATACTAATAATAAATCTGTAAGGGTTGGTCATGGAATAAGTTACTTTGTTTTCAGAGATATCGTGTTTACACACGATACTGATACTGAAACTAAATTGACGATTTTTAGAATTTTTTTCTGTATGTATGTATGTTCCTCCATAACTCTGAAACGAATTAACTGATTTTCATGAATCTTGGTAGATAAACATTTGGACGTACGGGACCCAGGATAGGTTACTTTTTTCTTTTTCAACGCGGACAAATTTGTTCCACAAAAATCTAACAGATGGCGGTGTACGGCGCACAGGTACAGTAATTACTCATATATTTTCTTTTTCAACGCGGACGAAGTCGCGGGCACCAGCTAGTAATAAATAAATAAATAAATAAATATTTTCACACATTCCACACACCACCATCTAGTTTCAAGTTAAGCAACTATAGGCTTGTATTATAGATACTAGACAGTTGATATACTACATAGATTACTTTTTTTTTTGTAAATACATACATATTATAGATACAAACATCCATGACTCAGGTACAAAGGTAAAATGTTACACATAAAAATATTCCCCTAGTGGGATTCGAAACCGCGACCGTTTGCTTAACAGCTAGGGTTACTAACCACTAGACGAAAAGTGTCGTCAAAAATGTTAAAATGGCGAATAAGATGAAACCATCATGTATTTTGTCAATTTAAAATTAGTATTAGCTGTATCCATTTATTTATATTAGATTCTCTATTTTTTTCTTGTGAATGATAGCCAAAACGTAATAACAGTTATAATGATTTTTTTTCACACTTAATTAATTATTTTTGGAATGTGTTTTTTATTCTATTTATTAACGACCGAAGAATAAAGTCGAATGTTTTTGTTGGTCAAAAATGAAAATGAACTTCAATGACTGAAAAAAAATATATGATAAATTCATGTCAGTCATTGAATATTATATTATTATTAAATTAATTTTGTACTCATTTATATTCATTTGTAATTTTGTATTCATTACAGAAAATTACAAAAAAAAAGGCTGTTTATCCAATCGAAACTAAACTTCACAAGATCACACGCTGGGCTAGTCTGAAGATTGCCTGAAGATTTCATCAATATCGGTTTAGTAGTTTTGAAGTCCATGGGGAATGTGATAAACACTTCTAAATATATATAGAAGATAGATAATATTTAGGTACCTACTTAACTATTAACTAATTGACCCGACAGTCGGTTCCTTATCAATTTCACATAAATATAGTATTCAAATTTCCAACATTTCTCTTAGATTTTCCATAAATTTTCTTCCATGAAAATCTTTTCCTAACAATTTTTTGGCGTTTTCAAACGACGCTCCGCCATATATGTGGCAATTTTTTATTTAGATAGAAAATATTCGAAGAACAGATTTGATATTACTAATAAGTATTCGATAGAAAATTGACCTCCAGCACTTAAAAGTCAGTACTTGTGGGTTCATTGGTTGTCTTACATTATCCTCGAATAAATTTATTAAGTCTTAAATACTTTATCATTGTTATAATTTGCTTAAATTTCCCTATGGATATCTGAAGATTTTCCGCTCTTGAAATCTCGTAAAAAACCCCGAAGTCTCCATTAAACACGCTCCCAGATGATCCTTGAAGTACTTATCAATTTGACCTTTGCGCGTGTATAACTCAAGTGCTGGCTACAAGAATCGTTAGAATTGTGTCAATATAAAAGAATATAAAATGAAAAGTAACATTTAATCAATAACAGACAACAGTTGACATTGTAAATTTTTTATTGTCTTCTTATTTATTTTATAGAATTAAAAATATAGACTCCTATTGCGTTCTTTGTGTCATAGACGACCGTAGCCACCTGTCATCAAGTAGATCATCAGGTCAAATTTAACATAACAAATTTTTTTTTATTACACTTAAAGCTATGTAAGATATTTTATTTTTAAGCTAGTTCTTGCAGTGCTCAATATATTCAACTAAAACATTCCCCTTCAGTTATTCCTTATTTTTTTTTTAAAGTGATGTAAGCATTAAAACATCACGTGTAAAATTTCTGAGAGTATGTTAACTTAAGTTTACTGTTAAGTGTCAATTGCTCAGCACAGACACACAGGAGAGCAGCTATGATTCCTGAGGGCATATCTGAGTGACACCAAAACAACGCATTTAATTTGTACTAAAAAAAGGAGAGATAATTGGAACCCAGTCTATTGGGAAATCTTGGGTTCGGTTAATGAAAGGACCCTTTCATTTCGGACATCGAGATAATGGCACAGGACAGATAAAAGCCCGAAATTATAATTTCGTGCTATCGCGATTTCTATGAAATCGGTATGAATTTGTTTTTTTGGTTACATAACATAAATATTTATTTAACATTTGAATTTACTTTTTCATATAATGAAATAAATATTCAGTTTCAGTCTGAGTTTTTGGTAATGGTTTAAAAGTATATGAAATTTATGAACAAAAAAATAATTGAATATCTAAGAAAAAGGTCGAGTTATAAAAAGCGCAGACGAAGGCGCAGGCAAAATTTAGGGATAAGTTTAATTATTATAATAATTCTCGTTTTATAATTTAGAAACATTTTTATACATTAAATATCTCGAAACATCATAATATGTCGTAACACTACTTATAACACGTACACGAATTACTTTATCAAAAAAAAAGACATTGTCTACATCTGGAGGTTTTATTAAAACACGTAAAAAGCAATAAGTTTACGCCGCAGGCGACACCTAGGAGACACATATCTAACTGAGTTTCATACTTTCATATGAGAATTTCAGTTTTATTATACAGAAACCTTTTTATGATGTTCAAAAGACAATAAGGATAATGTAGGATATTTTATGCAGGTATATTTTGTGATTTGGGTGTTTGAGGCGACTTTGTTCATTATTATAAACTAAAATAACACACTTAAGTTACATAAGATTAGAAAATCTCGTTCCGGTTTATTGTAAGTTCATACTAATGTATTTTAATTATAGACCTGTAACATGTAAAATTTGCACACATCACTCAACGTGGTCTGTGCAATGCATTCATACTTGATACCAGTGCATAGACTACTTTTGTCAATTAAACTATGACATCAAAGTAATGTGATTGCTTATGCCATGTGTCGGAGAGATGGAAAGCGCGAGAGTGGAGGGGGAACCGAAGTAATAAAAGCGCGGACGGAAGCGGGAGCTCGCTCTGACCTTTCGGACGCGAAGATACATATTAGAGCAAAACCAACACCATACGTTAAGTTGACCGCCATTTTTCTACTTGTACCCACTGTCCACGTGTCCACGGTTTGCTGCAGCTGGGGACCTGTCTCAGCCGATCCCGTGGAGCATTTGTTCAGCTGAGTAACTATATTTATACCCTGCTTCTCATCAGCCACCCTAGGCGTCATTTAACGTATAGGCTCGTCCGACATTGATCACTCACGTCCTCAACGTGTACTTGAAAGTGATTCAGCACAAGTGCTAATTATACCATCACATTAGCCGATTGTAACACCATTAGGAGGAAGATCAAGCACATCTTACCCCCACTTTGATATTGTTAAAATAACTCTGCATCGCTGCTTGAGATTTTGTACTGTTTAATTTATTTCTTGTAATTACTTATTATTATTATTATTACTTATTATTATAATAAACCTGTGTTGTGGCAAGTATCTTGTTTAATTTGTTAGGCTGCTCCCCTTCACCTCTCTAGCAAAGGCGCCCTTGTCTCGTGTTCGTACCTGCTGAACCCTAGCCGGTGGTAAGCTCTCTGGGTGCTCGCAAAGCTACATAAAACACAGCACACCAGAGAGGTTACAGACCTAACATTAAAAAACCACACGAACTCAGCGAGTTTAGTATAAATTCCAAGCAGTGAAATGCAAACATTTTTCGAACGACACGTTTGGTCTAGTGGCTAGTAACCCCAGCTGTTAACCAAACGGTCGCGGGTTCGAATCCCACTAGGGGAATATTTTTGTGTGTAACATTTTACCTTTGTACCTGAGTCATGGATGTTTGTATTTATAATATGTATGTATTTACAAAAAAAAAGTAATCTATGTATTATATCAACTGTCTGGTATCCATAATATAAGCATTAAGTTGCTTAGTGTGGAACTAGATGGTGCTGTGTGGAATGTGTGAAGATAATATTTATTTATTATTTTATTAGAAATTATATTTAAACGTAATTTGTTAAAACTTATATTGTTAAAAAAATAATTGATTTTTTATTATTATTTAATTTTTTACATACAAAGGCTGTCATAGTGAAAAATTCTCCTTGCTCTTAATTTTACTGTCTCTTCACATCAAAGCTAGATAAAGCTAGATAAAGCTAGATCATTATGCTAGGTTATTGATTACTTTGAGCTAATAGCGGGCTAATAGTTTAATAGCTCATTAGGATCTATTAAACTAAATTTTTCATATAAAATATTTCATAATTATCATTTATTGATATTATTATTACTTTTTTGTTCATTTTTTTTTTTTGTAAACTTTTAAAAATAAAGGAAGTATGAAATAAGGAAAGTTAATAAAATAATTTTAACATTGACCGTAAGAAGAGGGCCGACCAAATTTAATTAGTCGTTTGTTTTATGTGTTAAGTTATAATTAAGTTTTGTCCATTCACAGCCGTTGCCGGTTGAATTAGAAAAGACTACAGTCAAGTTGAACACGCTGTGGCTGTTTGTTGCACGTTGGTTAATGACGAATTATTTAAATTTTGTGAAACATGGGTATAAGTCGACAACATATTTTTGTGGCTGTCGCTTGTGAATTTTTAAGACCCATTATAAATGACAAATCATAGACAAAAAATAGAAAAAGCGGGTCGCTAATAAATATCTATACTAATATTATAAATAAAAAATGTATTTGTATGTTTGTATTGAATGAACTCAAAAAATACTGGCCAAATTTTTAAAATTCTTTCCCCTATAGCCGCCTCTATCTACTTCTTGACTAACTTCATCTAAATCTTCCAACATATACATATATTGAATAAGTTATATTTATGCGAAGCCGAAACCGTGTCGCACACAATAATTTGTGTAATAAAAATATTTTTAATATTATTTTATTTATTTATTTATTTAGTAGCCAACCTTACAGCATGTAACGTTTCACAAGTACATTAAAAAAAAAATTATATAGCCTATTACAAGTTTAGACATATTAAAATTTATAAGTAGGTACACAAAAAAATTCAAGTAATTATAAAAAGGTATCAAAATACATACACACACATATATATATATATATATATATATATATACAAGTATCTAAAATTAAATAAACATTTTATACATAATGCGTGCGTGCGTGCGTGTGTGTGTGTGTGTGTGTGTGCGTGCGTGCGCGCGCGTGTGTGTGTGTGTGTGTGTGTGTGTGTGTGTGTGTGTGTGTGTGTGTGTGTGTGTGTGTGTGTGTGTGTGTGTGTGTGTGTGTTTGCGTGTGTATGGTACTGCTCAGTGGAGAGGACCAGGTCTTTTATTCAGCACTCGCTCAATAAAAGACCTTCTACTCAAAAAGTAAATGTCGATTTGTTTTCATATGTACGCACGATTCTACACAACACGGAGTTTGTTGTTGTTTGTTTTAGGTTGTGGATTTTAAATTGTCCACAATTACTCATACAAATACATCACAGCCACCATTTAGATAAAAATGTTTCTAAAGACACAAAGTTTCGGAACTAAATCATCGTCGGCTCTTAGACGTTGTAACAAATTGTGCGGTGGACTGTACGTTAGTCAAAACAAAGTTTGTAACTGCTGTGAAATAGCGTTGTTTGAAAGTATTCTGACGTGTCGAAATACTTCACAATTTCATTGAAATGTGGCGAATTGTTCATTCAACTCTTAAAGGACCTACTTGCAAGAATCTATAGCTAGCTAATTTTTAGTTATTTCGGTATTCGACAGATTAGTTTCCGCATCCCTCTCTCATTTTTTTCCGCTTGCTTCAAAACCATCAAAGCATTTTGATACGGTTTTCTCTAAAGGAAAGAATGATAAACTAAGACGGTTCAAGTAACTACATATTTTGCAGGAAGGTGTTAAGACCACCGTGAAATAATAGCAATAGCGTGAGTATGAGTACGAATGAATATAACTATTTTCATATCAATCATCCTTAATCTGTGGAGTTACTTGTGTAGGTGACGGTAGCAACCTACCTTTAAATGGACCGTCAGATTTTTTGATGGTCCATACATAAAAAAGTCAATAAAGTCGTCTCTTATTCTGTAACAAACGTCGAATTTGGAATGAACCGGGACCTACGCGCTCTGACGTTACTGTACCTCGAATTACTTGCTAAATTTCCGCCATAAAATATTACCCAGTGGTAATTAAAAGGGTAAATATAATAAATAATTAACATACTGCCACGTCTGGATTATGGGATCGTGAATATTACCACAAAATTTATTCCAGTTAACACCTCGCCTTTAACTTAATTAATCATTTCAAACGGTATCTTGTCTTATGCTCGCAAGCTTAGAAAGATTGAAAATATTCTGTATTAAGCAATTCTAAGTAAGTTTGTTTCTTTGTTTCGCTTTTACGCCTCAACTACTCAACTGATCATCATGAAATTTTGCATAGTAGGTACGTTGTAAGGGATACAGAAAATGACATGGCTACTTTTCATCCAGAAAAATAATACTGTGTCCGAGGGATCATCTAACTAAAGATAAGATATCAATAATCAATACTAAAAAATCAATAAGTGCCTGGCTACGCATTTTACATTTTGAAAATTAAATTTATTTTTGTGAAAATGGATGACGATGGTATTGTCTTTGTTAAAAGCAAAGATTTATTTAATTTAACTATATCGAAGTTAAAAAGGCACATGTGGTCCGTTCTGTTACACTATTTGGTAAAAACTGACGAGTGCCAAAGCGAACTAAATTTTCATAAATTTCGAATTATGACGAAAGTGGAATCTGACGAATGTGTTCTAAATCTTTTTTTTTTTAGTTTTTCAACATCAGATTGAAAACCTCTAAAACTCGTGGTTAATTGGTGGTTATTTTAGGTATTAAAATGGCAATCTCTTGATCACATCGATACATGTAGTTGCCTCATTATTTTCTAAAATTAATTGTTTTAAATGACTCACATACGTCTCTGTGAAATGTGAATTCTTATCAATTACGCGTAAATTTTTGAATATAAACTTCTTGTATAGAAAAACAGCTAAATATTTGTATGGTTATTAATAAGGTAAGGTAAGGTAGAAAACGTATTCGTTCTTATAACGAGAGGTAATGACGGCCCTCCCAAACCGGATGACTCGGGGATTTCGTTGATAATGCGGGATGACCTCGATCACGTCCCAACATTTTTCTTCGTTATTTGCTAATGCAGTTATATTCGAGACTGAAAAACGTGCTCTCATAATATACACGGAATTCTCGAGACTAATTTATATCTTTTATGTAAGTACATAGTTGTATACATTTAAAAAAATATATAATTACTAGCTGACCCGGCAAACGTTGTTTTGCCAAAAAAAAATTAACATTTAGGGGTATGGAAAATAGATGTTGGCCGATTCTCAGACCTACCCGATAAGCACACAAAATTTCATCAAAATCGGTCCAGCCGTTTCGGAGGAGTCTGGCAACAAACACCGCGACACGAGAATTTTATATATTAGTTTTTTTATTTTGTGTCATGTAACAAGTTTTTTTTCTTTTTGAAATATCGTATAAAGGTATTATATAAAGATAGAGTAGTAAAAGTATTTATACTACATGTTAAATTGTGCTCAATATAAACTCATATCACGTTTTCTATTAAAAACAAATAAAAGTATGAAAAGTAAACACAGCAACCCACATACCAATTACGCGAACTAGAGGTGGGTATTTCACGGTCCAAGTAACTAGACTAAACTCTTGTGGATCGTGCAAAAAAATCTCTATTATAATATTTGAATTATTTATGGTTTCGAAGCAAAACGCCTTTGCGGTTCAAACGGTCTAGAACGTTCTTCGACTCATCTGTCAAAGGTAATGCCGATTTATTTGGACTGTGCGTTTTTTGTGATTTAACTTTTGGATTTATTTTCCCAGATCCTTTGCCTTTCTGCGTAATATTAATGAAGGATTATTTTATGTATTTTTCTACCTTTCCTGTTTAAGTTATTATTTATTATATATACAATATAGACAATCTTTTGAAAAACTTTCCAACGAACGAGATTAAAATTAATTAGTGAAAAAAAAGAAATGGACAAAATAGTAAAACTTATGTAAAATTTGAATAAAAATTCCAATTTGCGTAATTTAAAAGACAACCATTCTATGACTTATCTTATTTAAAGCAAATTAATTGTTTAAAAATTAACAGCGTACAAAATCTGCGAATGAATTTGTGGCTTAAAAGGACGTAAAATTGTTTAAAATGTATTCATGCATATAAATAGTTTAAAAAATAACACAAATTACCAGCAATGAACTTTAAACAAATAAGTCAATTCATAATATGACACCTTTGTCCAAAGCAACGCGTTTGCCATTAATTGAAAGACAAACGAGGAAGGTTTTTATATTTAACTAGCTCTTGCACGCGGCTTCACCCGCGTAACTTTATAAAATATAGTCTATTGTACTCGCCTATCATATAGCTTTCCAACAGTGAAAGGATTTTTCAAATAGGTGCAGTAGTTTCGGAGCCTATTCAATGCAAACAAACAAACAAATCGTATTAGTATAGTTTTGCAAAATTTTTTTTTACACCCGTGCGAAGCCGGGTGTAAGGTGTGGAAAATGCCGCAACCATGACTTAAGCAATTAAAAAAAAAATCAAGAAATCTCGCATAAGCAATATTTCGACAACTTGAAAACATAATATGAAATTTTATCTTTAAATTATGGTGTTATGAAAAACAGTTTTTCCAGCTGGATTGGCATTTAATTCACAACAGGATTTACTCTTTACTATTTTAGTAATAAAATCATTAAAATAACTAATTATAAAGTTTAATATCACACTAATTACTGTTTAAATACAAGTTAGAAGTTAATTCAGTGACACATTTAAATACCCAGAAGGCTCAGTGCGTTGTCTAGGCCACAAACTAATTTCGGGAATGTATGTATACAATTTCAGCTTAAGCATTAGGTTTTAATTGTCCCCCTGTAATAAAAATCTGACCCTAATGAAGAGCGAAAGCAACAATTTCGCTATCTACTAAAAATAGGGTGACATAGTCAGTATTAAATTTAATAGTAAATCGTTCGTTTTTCTACTTATTTACTAACTTTTAATGTATAACACCGAAAATTGTTAATGCTTTGGACCGTTAGCAACACTGTCCGGATAGTTTTTAGTGACGGATGACGTCATAGGGATATTCATGTAACAACCACCAACTGCGCGTTAGTAATTTATAAGTACCCTAGCTAGTGCCTGCGACTTTGTCTGTGTTGAAAGGTGCATATGACTATTTACTTTTGCCAAACGTTGGATCTTTTAGATAGCTGGTGCCTGGTGGATATCAAATCGGATTTCAAACCGGATGAGTAATTTCAAAGATTACCTCCTACATACAAACAAACAAAAATACAAAATTTACATTTTTATATAATACTAGTGGCCCGCTCCCGGCTTCGCCCGGGGTGCATTTTTGCAATCCAGCCGATAAATTACCTTACACCGCCATCTGTGAGAATCCTATAGAATTCACAGATAACTTTTAAAATAAGTTCCATAACAACAGCTGTGAGTTCCATAACATTCTCACAGATGGCGGTTTAAGGTAATTTATAACTGTCATATAATAAACAAATAATTTGCAATAAAAAAATACTATAAATTGAGACATAAACTATCCTATCTTTTAAGTTGGACCAAATAACAGATACTTATGAAGTTTGATCAAAGTCGGTTCAGTAGTTTCAGAGTTTATCGCGAACATACATCGTGACACGAGATTTTTATATATATAGATAGATTAGTATAGATGAAAATAATAATGATGACTATGCGAGAAGCCTTACAATATTTATTATTATTACTATTTCTTATTCGATAAATCTAAATTTGTAAGGTATAGGGTTGAACTTGTTCTTAAATCTGCAATCAGAAATTGGCATTTTTAGTTGCTACTCCTCGGCGGTTTTGTGTTGAAAACTAATCAGTACATACATCCATATTTAAATATCCTTCCATGCATTTTTCGGTATAAAAATAAGCCTACGTGACTGTGGTTATAAATTTCTTTAAACATTCATTACTCTATAACTTACTTGTGAGGATAAGTCAAGAAGTAAACACGATAAGTCAATGACTGATGACCATTTTCATAAACTACTCGTAAAATTCGAATTTTATCCCCGTTCAACAGAATTGTATCCACATGGTCAATTCGATGGCGGTAATTGACCGCTTCTCAACCTCCGCTTCCATCTAAAATTGCTCTAACGATTGAACCGAAAGGAGGTATTAGAATTATGAATAAACTTATGTTTATAACAAAATTTATGGTGAACCTACAGACGCCTGAAAACCACAGCTGTATTCGAGTTCCAAAAAGTTCAACGGCCGCGACCAGAGATTAGGCTCATTCTGCACTGGAGCGCTGCCAGTGCTGCTTTAATTAAATCCGGAATTAAATTTGGTCGCGAATAGACTAACTTGTAATTGTTGCACCTACAACTTGTAATTGTCTCATTCAAATTGTCCACGATCCAAAGGTTCCGTGGTAAGAAATAGTAACTTCTCAAACGTGTTTAAGCCAACTTTTCTTACACTGTAAACATGATCTACAATGTGATCCATTAAGGCGCTTGGTGCCGTCACATGGGTATATTCTTAAGCCTGCTCCTCGTTTATGGCTACACTATCGTTTAGTAAAATTGGAATCATTTAATAATCTATATAAATAAAAATGAATCTATATATTTATTGCTAAGCTCAAAACTTGAGAACAGGTTATTCTCAAATATTCGTTTCGAGGTTTTTAGTTGAAGTTGAAGTTCTTATGAAGAGAAAAATTGGGTAGCTGATACTAAAATTAAATTAAATAATTTGACATAAAAAATCAGTGTTGATTCCAAAGAGATTTTGAAGTGATCGACAAATAAACTAAGTAGGTATCCAGTCTTGTAAGAATATTTAGCACCACCCACAACATTACTTACATAATTATTGTCAACAAAACTGTATACTAACACTTTTATTAGAGGATATTGGAACGTCAAATCTAGGTCAAAATCTAGGCGACTGGTTTTTCGTCACTGACATGATCAATAGGCGACAATCTATGTACCCAATTGGCTTCCTGCCATTAAATGTATTAATAATACGAAGCCGGGGGCGGGTTGTTAGTGTTTACTAGATAAACATTAACAAAATAAACCCAATATGAACCATTAAACCAATTTAATTATAAGGGTAGCGCACTTTCACTACCACTGATGTTGCTTGTATCCTTAGGCAAATGTAGCCACATACCATCAAGTTGACCGTCAGCCTGCCTGCCACCCTTAATGATATAAAGAAATGTGACGGCGTATAAAAACGTATATGATATAAAAACAATAGCCAACAAAAACCTTTCTCTAAAGAAACGACTGACCTCTGCGCTTGAACTCTTGATCTGCGTTCTTGTTAAATACAAGAAATTTCATTAAAAACTTGTAGAATTTAAAACAATTATACTTAATTTATAAAAAGTACGATTGTTAAGTTTTATTATTTTAAAACTTAACAATTGAAACAAATGAAGCGAACGGCAGACTTTATTAAACATTAAACTTTATTAAGATCAATTATATATTATTTTGAATATTTTGAATTTGAATAAGAAATTGAAAAAAATAAGAAATTTTTTTTTTTTTTTGGAAATTATTTGTGTTGCATATGAGTTTTTTTATAAGTATATTGATTTTCTTTTATGTTTACTTATATTGCACTTGTTATTTCTCCTTAAATAAATAAATAAATATAGGTACATGTAGTCGTACTGCGTTGTTTTATGGTGTATTTATATCAAACTAGCTTTTGGCCGTGACTTCGTCCGCTCCCAATTTTCATAGGCGTTGAAACATTATTCAATCTTTATTGCTCATATACTTTTGTTAGGCGTTGAGCTTTTATTTTTAGACGATACAGAAAAAAGCAGTACTTTTTTCTGTATCCGCGATAACATGTATGCAAAATATCAATATGTTAGATAAAGTACATTAGGAGATTTGCGGTTTTGAACATTAATTTTTTTATAAGAACTTTGTATGGGAAAAAGAAAAGTTGTATTTTTAAGTTTTCTCTGGCACTTTTTGCAATTTTCCTCTTCATAAGAACTTTTCTTGGATTTGAACGAATATTAATTGTAAAATACTTATAATGTAGATTTATATATGTGAAAGAACTTTTAAAATCGATCCAGTAGTTTTTGAGTTAATTCATTTCATTACAAACTTACAAATCTTCTCTTTATAATATTAGTATATGTAGATAATTAAGAGAAACTAATTGGTACATTACATGTAAAGTCCGCTCGGCTGTAAATAAATAAATAAATAATAATTACAGTGAATTAAATTCAAGGCCAGGCCCTATGAAACTAAGGGAACTTTAAATAAATGTGCTGAGTCAACCACATATCTGATCAATGTGGAATTTACATATATATATTTTGAGACCTTTATCTGTAGATTATCAAGTCAGAAACATAATTAGGTGATTTTCATTCGATACATTTTTTGATCGAAATCGGCGCCTTTTCCGGAGAATATTACATTTTTCTACTAAACGGCTTGAGTTATATCGCCAAAAAACTGCTCGTAGCAAGGAAACATTGTTTACCAGTGATTGTCAAAATAAAATAAACTTAGGTTTATTTTTACTCCTATAATTAACGAAAACAATTTTGAGACTTACGTTGTTTAGTTCCGAGCTAGTGCATACCAAATCATGCTTCAAATAATGTACGCAATATTCAACCTTACGTAAGCTGTTTCTTGCGATATATTAAAAAAAATCCTAGAGAGCCGCCGAGCAACTTGTAACTCTCGGGTGGCGGGACGTGGGCGGAGCGAGCGTAGGAATTCTTTTCGTGGGGCCTGCTCTTAATTAAATTAATTTATTGAACATTCGAAAACAATACGAATATCAACATTTTAATATCGTATAAAATTCTGAGCTATAGCTGAGTGATAAACAAAAAGCTCGTAAAGTATGCTAATATAATGTTAATATAATCAATATAATCGAGGAAATACTTCATACTTTTCCAATATTATCACCAGGTGTGATGGGGGCGGAATTACGAGTATCTTGCGTTCCTTGTCTTCATTGGAGACAGCGCGTACCTGCGTATAAATTCCCACTTATTAGGACGTGGCAGTCTCGGCGAAATTAAGCGGTTGCGTAAAATATTGCTGACTTTTCATATTTTGTTGCTTCTTTAATCAATCTCTTTGAATGAGATATCGAATAATAATGGCTTCTTTTTTAGTAAAAAAGATTTAAGTAACAAAATCACATGATGGTGTATAAAGGTTGGAAGATATGCCTATATATGTTTACTAGCTGGTGATTGCGTCTTCGTCCGCGTTGAAAAATGTATAAGTAAACTAGTGGCCCGCTCTCGGCTTCGCACGGGTGCAATTTTTTACTCAATCCAGCTGATAAAATTATCTTAAATCGCCATCTGTTGGAATCTTTTGGAACTCACAGAAAAATAATTGCTGGATTGAATAGGTATCAACAGATGGCGCTTTGTTAATAATATTATATAATTTGCAAAAAAATAATAAACAAAATGAGATATAAACTATCCTATCTTTTAAGTTGGACCAAATAACAGATACTTATGAAGTTTGATCAAAGTCGGTTCAGTAGTTTCAGAGTTTATCGCGAACATACATCGTGACACGATATTTTTATATATATATATAGATATAGATGTGACATATTTATTGCTGTGACGACCAACGAAGAATCGCAGTTAGATTGTTAAAATAAACAACAATTTTTGTAGTGGTGACTAATATGTTATGGACGTCCCCAAACTTCACCCGTCATCCAATTCTCTAACCCCGAAGACAGCATGTTGAAAAGAATAGAATTATTTTAGGAGTTCAAAATTTCATATTTTTTTAAATAACTAGCGACCCGCCCTGACCTTGCACGGAGTTGAATTTTTCAAAAATTCTTTCTTAGCGGATGATTACGTCATTAAATAAAGCTATGTTCTAAGTTTCAGCGTTCTAGACTTAGCACTTTTGATAGTTAGTCTGGACAAATGATTTTATAAGTATAGATAAGTCAGACTATGTGGACACTTATACAACTGTTAAGTATGTGTTTTAGTTTCCACATATTTTGGTTTTTTTTTTAATCATTTTTTTTTTATCAAAGTGTTTCGAACACAGGATATGTTAGGAGTGTTTATCGTAACATAGAATTAACTATACACACTGTACCTACAACGAGCGTAGACATACTCGCTATTTGCACTATACTATACTAATACGTACTTACACATAATTCTGCGTGTATCACCGGAAAGATTATTTTCTAAAACAGACATTATTTTAATACAGCAAGAGTTCATTATGAGCTAGTAAAATTTTCTAAGCAATTAACTTAAATAAAGCATTTTCACCTACGTATTTTATAAGTGCAACCCTTCTTTTAAACTCAACGCGAACCAACTCTGTGTAAACCCCCATACAAGTACGAGGACAGGTTAAATAAAAAGTCCCGACAAAGTAAATTGAAATTCGTCTAGTGGCGGGTCCGTTTTTAAATTTTAATATTTATTTAATTACCAACCCTGTGTTAATTAAGTAGAAGGCTTTGGGGGTTGCGCGTCGTAATTACGAAGGAATGTTTATTACAACATAATATCGTCAGACGAGAGGTTGCGACAAACCCGAGTGAATTAATTGTGAACACATTTGTTTATAAACCTAACACAGTTTTACATATTAAACGAACTCAAATTAGATTTCTTCTTATTTGTTTTTGTTCCCTATAATTCTATATTCGCATGTATTAGTTGATGCCAGTGATCTCACGTTGCCTATGTTAAAAACAGGGAAAACTGGATGAAGATTTAGGAGGCTTATACCCAGATGGGTTCCAAACTAGTTTATACTAGTTTGTACTAGTTTATATTTAATGGAAATAAAAGCTTTATTGTTATTATTCTATATTATATTTTGGAATTTATCTTATAGCATCCAAATAATATTATCTTTGCATTCAAGTTCGCTGTTTTATATTAATTTAAAACTTATAGAGAAATTTAATGGCTTAAATTATCGATATCCTAATAACTAACTATTATTGACTTCACTCGCTCGTACATGGTCCCCAAGAAAGGTTAATAAATCAAAAATAGAACAAATAAGTACAAAATAAAAGGCATTGCCCCGTGCAATTAATTTATATTTTATTACATAAGTGAAAACCGTATCAAAATCAGTTTTGTGGCTTAGAAGAAGTTATTAGCGCAGAAACAAACAGAGGCGGGCAGTGCGTTTATGATATTTATTTATTTACTAGTGGCCCGCTCCCAGCTTCGCACGGGTGCAATCTGTTAGATTGTCTTACACCGCCACCTGTTAGATTCTTATGGAACTCACAGATAATTTTAACAAATAATTGCTGGATTGAATAAGTATCAACAGATGGCGCTATGTTAATAATATTATATAATTTGCAAAAAAAATAATAAACAAAATGAGATATAAACTATCCTATCTTTTAAGTTGGACCAAATAACAGATACTTATGAAGTTTGATCAAAGTCGGTTCAGTAGTTTGAGAGTTTATCGCGAACATACATTTTATATGTATAGATAGATTATCACATCACAAGGCCTCCCAACGATGCAGGCATCAAACAAAATTGTCGTCATCTAAGTCAAGTAACATCGCCGCAACTACAGGCCTGCACCAATGAAAGTTCTAAGTAACAAACATCATACCTACAGCTAAATGAGAGAAGAAAAAAAAGAAGAAAAATTATTATATCAAATAAACACAAGCAAAGGTGTAACTTTATGTAGATAAAGGTGTAACAGTAATACGTATCTATATAACCTAAATGAAATGTAAAAATAAATAAATAACACAATATGACGAAATCGAAATGAAATTGGATGGACGCTAAGTTAGCTTTCTTAGCTCTTCGCGATGATTGTTCTCACACAATACGGTACCCTTGGGTCGTTCTTACTTGAAGATATATATAACGTAAGGGATATTGTTTAATAAAAGTGTTATAACAATATATTTTCTCTTTTCAATCATCTTATATAACATGTACAAGGTATAAGTGAGGCTCTAGCGGTCTTTTCTCTTCTTTTATTACTAGACTAGCTGGTGCTCACGACTTCGTCCGCGTTGAAAAATATTAAGTTTCAGTTATGGAAGAACATACATACATGCATACATACATGCATACATACATATATACATACATACAGAAAAAAATTCTAAAAATCGTCAATTTAGTTTCAGTATCATGTATAGAGCATATAAACACGATATCTCTTAAAACAAAGTAACTTACTCCATGACCGACCCTTAATGGACTAGCCCTTAAGCCGGGATTCCATTGGGCCGGTAGCTTACGCGTAAGTGTTACTCGTCGTACTGGTGAGTATATTGCTCGCACGAAGTCCGATTTTGCTCCCGTATGACGTCAACCTTACACGCAGCTACCGGTCCAATGGAATCCCGGCTTTAGATTTTGCTGCCTCTGCTTTGTTGTAAAAGAGTGTTGTGGTCGTCTACAGAGTACTACGGAGGCGGGGGAGGAGGCGGCGGCGGCGGCGGGCGGTGATGAGGTGCAGCCGGCGGAGGGGGGCGCGGGGGCGGGAGCGGGGGCGGCGGCTAAGGCCTCGCTGCTGCAGCGGCTGCTGTCGCAGTGACGCGCATTTGACGCGAATTTATTATTAGTATTGATACTTAAATCTTTGCTATATTTTTAAGTTAAAATTTTTGCCAATGAATGAAACATGTAATGTTTATAACTACTTGTTTTACATTACATTAGTGAATAATAATAAGCGGTCATTGGGAAAGTTTGTGGGTGATATATTGAAACTGCTGGGTGTGACAGCCGCGCGTACTAATTAGCTGTTAACACTGTCACGGGTTACGCCAACGGATTTTAATTGAATTGAAATGGTCATTCCGCCAGTATATTTCCACTTCATAAATAATTCCCTTAATAGTTAACACTATAGCGTATTTTAAATATTTTAAATTAAACAAGTACTAGGCGACTCGCCCACCGATTTCAATAGTAGGGGAGCCCAAGAGGGGATTTTGGGTATTACTTGAGCGCGTCAGATTAAAGTATGGCAGATTAATTACATGCTGAAATGGGAAGGTCTCAAAGTAGCAAAAAAGTGACCTTGACATTTTCGAGCGCGTCAGATTACATGCTGAAAAGACATCGTGGGTTAATTACATGCTGAAAAGTGTGCATTTTAATAATCTGACGATTTGAGCGTGACGTAATAATCCAATAGGTATCCACGACGCTCGAGAAACTACACATTTAGCATCATGGGCTCCCCTACTACAACTTTCATCGTTCGGGATTAGGATGAAGATTAGGAAAAGGCCTCTCTCACTCACTCTCACTCACTCACCGGAACACAACAGCACACATTCTGTTAATTCACGGTGGTGCTCTGTGAGTGGGTGGTTACTACAGCCAAGCGCAAGTGTGTGCCCTGCCACTACTATAATTCAAAGTCTAACAGAAATAAAAATATGAGCAATAAATATTGAATAAATGTTTTTACACTTAAGAAAAAGGGGCGTTCGAAGTCTCAGACAAAAGCTAGTATTATTTAAATTATGTTATAGTCCTAATCTACTACAGGATCCATCATACATAAGTATAAAGTTGTAAAAACGTAATAAATTCCCGTGTGTCCACCACTTGAACAACCTCTTGGGAAATCATTCCTGTGTAGTTTTGTCTTGAAGGATACTAAAATTCTTGCTATTGATACCTTAAGACGAAGTCGATCAGCTTTTGAGAGCTTTTCGCTCAAAGAGGGTCCTTTGTGGAATCGTTGGGACAAATTGGTACCCAATTCATATTTTTTCTATTTATTTATTTGTTTTTATTTAATATCCATTAGATAAGAAGTTAAAATGCTTAGCTTAACAATATATCTCAAGGGTCCTGGGATTAATTACCAGCAAGGCTAACTTTGGAAATGAACTTTTGAAAGTTGGCTCTGGTCTAGATCTGCAAAGCAGTGGCTCGTCTGTAACCTCTTCTTACAAAAGACCACCGTGAAATGACAGAATGTGTGCTGTTGTGTTCTCTGAATGAATAACGGATGCCAGAGCCCATTTCTCTATCCCTGCCCAATCCTTAAACCTACTATGGTTTGCAGCGTTATTACAATTTACCTGAATGTATACAGCGAAATTATGTCAAGGAAGCTAAGTACTGAATATTGAGTTCATTTAATAAAAATATCGATTTATACCTTTATATTACAACGATAATGATGATTGGATTGAAGATTCGTGTAATATATATACGGAACTGTAATGTCAGTCCACCACTAGGCGGAATCATGTTAAAAATGTAAGCTACTAATGAGAATCCTACTGAAGAGGCTCTCGTTTAAAATGAAAAGTAAGTGGAGTATCTAAGTTAGTTTCCAGTCTAAGTGTACAAAGACGAATCATAAAAAGATTTTTACGGTCTATGAATGCTGCAAGCGATAAGAGTCTGACCGTCGACGTGATTTACTGGTGCTATTCCAACAGGACGCAAGTTATGAAAGCTCAGAGAGAATTTGCATGTAGGACTTATGTGACTGTGACGACAGAGCTTACATAATATTACAAATATGTCAGGCGTTAATTATAAAATTAACATCTAAAATAGTTAATTATAAAATTATATTGATTTTAGGCATAACGTTTTATATAATAAACGCAATGCATAATATTTTTTCACAAAAACTACTAAACAGATTTTAATGAAACATCACAATAAAATCACGGTTAAAAGCTATTAATTTTATATAATACACATTGTTTGAATTCCGGATTCTCTTATAAATTACGATCGAACAAGCGCCCTTTGAAATCTTTGAAATTGGCAGCATTTTATTACGCAGAACCCTTCTGCTCTACAAAATTTGGAAACAATTGAGAGGGGAAATATATTATTCCACGAACAACAGAATACACCTACAAATATCTATTCAAAAACTTAACACATTAACAACAGTGTTTTATAAACAAACAACTAGAAGATTAATTACTCGCCGTTTGTAGTACCCTCGAGGATTACTAATGGTACGGCAAACAATAAAAAGGGTAAAATATCGTTCACCACTTCTACGGGAAATGAATAGCAAATACTGAGCGAGAACATCAAGATAGTCGGTGATCATAATATATATATATTAAAGTCGCACATCTTGTCAGAGTGGTCGTGGCCGTGCGAATGTTTACACGGAGGATAATCGTGTTTGTCCTCTGCATTGCCGCCCCATAGATGCTTCTCCAAGTTTTTCCGTTTGTAGCGTCACGAGCAGTTATTCAGTATTCAGCAGTAGTTTACTCACTGCGTTTCATCTGAAATTATTGATAGAACATTTCATTTAAATCTTAGGTAGAAGCAAAATAAGGAAAGCACTTAGGTGCTTTTAACACTTAACGCTGCTGATCGTCATACGCATCGTACACAGTGGTTCCCTACCACTTTTTTCCAGTTACAGACCAGAGACAATTTTGAAAAGTTCATGTCCAATTTCAAAGATGACCCAGCCGGGATTCCAATCCGGGGACCCTTTTTAAACTTTGGGAAATACTCTTGGATACCACGCAGTGTAGGGGACACTGCAAGGTTATGCCGGATTCGGCTGTTGATGAGCGAAGTCGCGGGGACGTTATGACACGACATCGATGCCCCAAAGTTCATACTTTTAAACTAACAGGCTGCAAATGAAATAAAATAAAGAAGCTCGAAGCGTTCTAGTTTGTTCTATCAATGATTTTTACCGCCCACAATCAATAGAAGACTATCTTGCATGCCGCCTTCCCATGAAGTAAAAAACAGGTACATCCTACAATTTAAATATAATAGTTTACTTATCATGTATATATCTAAACATATAAATAAAATAAAGAAGTAAGGGGAGAAGCAGACAAACACATAACACGGCTCTAAATCAAAATAGCAACTCATAAATCAAACACGGGGATCCTGCTAACTTTCAGGGAATATCTTCCGCAACATTTTTGGATTGAAGCTATTTATCTTTTTTATGCTATCAAGGCACACACACTGAGTCGAAATCTGTTGAAAAACCAGTAAAAATTGTTCCGTGTATAAGTCTTGTATTACCTGAAATATGTAGTTTTAAATAAATTATATATTTTATTATACAATAACAACCCAAATCAAATGTCATTTTTTTTCCAAAATAACATTTAGACGAGCCCTTTGGTTGAGTAGTTTGGGCGGCTAAGTACGAAAGGCGCACTGCATTTCGCAGTCATTTGGGCAACCTATATGGCAGCAGTAACCACCCCCTTACGAAATAACGGCACTTGAGCTGTTGTATTTCGGTGAGTGAGTAAGAGATGCCAGAGCCCATTTTCCCCATCCTTTCCTAATCCCTAATCCAACTATTCTTATTTCTACTATGGTAGGGGGCAGACTTGGTACCTGCGAGTACTATTAGCGTTGCTTGTGTTATAGGTGACGGTAGTCACCTATCACCAAGTGGATCTTACTGACGATGTTCTGACGAAAAAAAAAGATGATTAAAAAATTAAAAATATCATGTATCCACAGCCTGCACAATATTAATCCTTTGTCTTGTCTTTGTGATACAATGTTTCACAAAATACAAGCACAAAAACTTATATATACATAATTGTATTCAATTGACAGTTTTGGTTCTTTTGAAGACTGTGACTAAAATTCAAATAAATTTTCAGAACTTAGTGATATATGCTCCGAGCCTTTCTCCAATACTAGCTTCGTTGAAATGAATTGCTCCCTCTGTGAACATATGTCTCGATTCCATCGGACAGCTATAAATTAATTTAAATCTCTGGTGATAATTTATCAACTCATACCAGTACAGTACGTATATATGTATGTATGTCTTTGATTTTAAAATTAAACCCCTTTTAAGAGGACCCTATAGATGAATATTTTCAGTGTCATCCAGACTTTAAGTTCCAGGAAGAAATACTGATGTTGGAGAAACGCTGGCCCAAGTTTGTTAAAGTCGAAGCAGAGTATGTAGAAAAAAAATTTCTTTTATTGTCAGACCCAGGTTTGGCAAAACCAGGGGCAGACCTAGGAGTCGAAAGTGTCAATAAAAACTCCAGCGGCTGTCCAAGACGAGGCCGAGGTATTTCATCGTGGGCTTCACGCCCACTGAGACGACCTTTAAATAAAGAAGTTACTTACCATTAAGTGAATCGTCAGCTTGACCACTGGAGTTCACATAAAGAGTACCTTCGTGAAATTACTTAATTTACATTTTTCTTTAAATTTTAACTACATAATGACAGCATTTTATCGTGACCGCATGCGTATCAACTTGACCAAGACAAAGTAAATCCCTTCGTCCGTAATGTCATATGATATTTACTAAACCGAAAACCCTTTGAACACATAAGGCCCCCCCATTCACGAAACAACCGAGGCTTGATAATGCTCATCGTCCTTTTTCCACTCGACGTGTGTGGTGGTCCCGTTAAAATGTCGGAAGAAGCTGCGGTTTTGTCGACAGACGTCAATTTATATAAATTTTCAACGCAGCGTTTAGCTTTCCAATGGCTAGCTGGAAATTTATGCAGCTCTTGGTTTTATATACATAATATTTTAATATACACCTAATTAAAATTCATAAGAACTGTATAACTGTCAGTAGCTCTTTTCCAATATCTAAATACAACATTGAAGAATTGGTAAAAAAAAGCTTAGTGTGGAGGGAAATCGCTAACCCTCCATGCAAAACATAACTGTCTTTGAAATATGTACGTTTTCTGTTATATTTCATTATTCATTAACGGAAAAAAAATTCTAAGCGACTGTAAAGACTTACAACTTACTTTAAGCAGGCTTCTTTACTTTATATTTTTATACTGTAAGTATTGCGCAAATTAAGTATCTTGTGTTGCCACCCTCTAACCAAGTCTTTAATTTTACAATTTAAAAATCACCAAAGAATATATAATTACAGTTACACAATGCCCTAAATGCCTACTCACGAATTTGAGACCAAACTTGCCAGTTCGACAACATTCATTCATACAAATTTCTTTTGTATGAATATAATACCTTAGCCAATTGCTTTGATTATATAAAATCATAAGAAGAAAATCATTGTGTTAATTTAAAATTGATCTTAGTGTCTTACACACAATTCGAAAATATTTTCTGTAAGGAGTTGTAAATCCTTACACACAGACGATCCGGCCCGAAGGACCAAAATATGTAAGGGGTTGTAAATCCCTTACATAAAAACTTTGTCTAATTATTTACTTCAACTTGTTAACTCGTTTTCTAACGGCAAGTGCACTAAGGAAGCCTTCTTGGATATAATTTTACTAATGATACTAATAATTAACACGACTTGTAGCAATTAAACTTTAAATTGAGCGAGTATCAAGTTACCTTGATACTCGGTCTAAGAAGACTCACTATCGTTAGCTATAGTCAACTTGATTGTTATGTGAACACTAAATATTTTCCACATAAATACATTCCACATATAAGGATATGCGTATTTCTTATTTCGATAGTACATTTCATTATAACAATGCGTTTATTGTAACCCGGTTTCCTATTAACCTGGTTAAAGTCAGAGAAACACTCCTACATGTCTTTACGTTGCTTCTGCTTAATAAGCTAATTTTGTTAACATACTTTATATCACGGCTTTTCACTGTTAATATAATTTACGAAATATCGTACATTTTCTATTTAATTAACAAATACAATACAAAATTTGCAAAACGTCTGATTGAATTTAATAACGAAAGGGCGTAACGTTTCGCAATTAGATCCCGTGTGTCATGAAAGTGGGCAAAGAGCGCTCCGGGAACCCGGCATGAATGGAATCCAACTGTCTAAGTCATTATCCAGGATCTGTGCGGAAAGAATTACGTCACAAATGACGGAGGTACTGCGCTCAGGACGTGCATATTTTTAAACATAAGTTGCCTCCACTTGAAATGGGCTTACACAAAGCTTTTTAGAATCATAAATCTTCATATAAATTTAGTGCGAGTAGGATTCTTGTTACAGATTTAGAAAATTAGGTAACAGACTAGAGTATTTTTCGTTAATAACTTTGTTATGTTTAATTCTACGACTAAAAGTCAAGAGATCAAAGTTGTAGAGAATTCAATTTGCAACAAAAAATGTTCATACAAATTTTCTGTGCGACAAACAGTTTACCCGATATAGAATTAAAACCATTCGCACCCTTTTTTACTAGATGGCGGCCGCGGGTCAAGGGTGGCGACTGCACAAACTTTGATATAACTTTACATTAACTCGCTCTTGACATTTAAAAAATAAAATTGCATGCTCTGACAAATGCAACCCCAAATTTAACTTTTTAATGTATTAAATGAATCTTCTTTCAAGCATGTTTCTCGAAGATGCAACCGCTGAGAGCCGCCAGATCAACTTTTTTTATTGTCGGAGATGTCATTCTTTGAATATTTATCAAAAGTACCCATTTCCCTTATCGTTTTTTTTTCTGAACAATGAAGCCTCTTTCACGCGCTTTTTCTTGAAGACGCAACCACAGAGCAGGCAGACCAACATAAATCAACTTAGGGGACCACTCTACCACCTATAAAAATAAGTTACCGTATCCATGATCGTTCTCAATTTTCCTCCCACCTCTTATACTGTGTGTCCTTTTCTGTATCCCTGATATGCATGCCACCATTCATAATGATCGGTTGATAGCGTATATCAATCAAACAAACTCACATTCACATTTATAGTACATACTAGTTAGAATTATTGTCAATTATATTGCTTTTTGAAACAATTAACGACATCACAATGTGCCCTGACACTTGGTAAAACTAACAGTAAATACAACTTAGTTTAACTTGTGGTTAACCCTTGTTAATTGGTTGCTTAAACCGATTAATTGTTATGGTCTAGCCAGCAGTAGAGAGGCTTAGTTTCTGTGCTGCTCTAAATCAACTTTAGCTTATGGTAAATATGTTAACCATATAACGTAGTCGTTGATAAATGTTGATGTTCCAAGTCTGTTGGAAGGTATAACATTGGTCAGCGGCCAAATATTTCCTGTATGTATCTATTGTTAATGATAATATATCTTTAATGATAGAACTAGCTTTAACCAGTGAGTTTTTGCGCGTAGCTTTATAATATACTAGCGATTCGCTCCGGGCTTCGCTCTGAGTTGATATTTTTAAAAATTCCAAATAACAGACTTAGCAGTTTTAACTGTGCAATGATAGTCAATCAGTAGGCAAACTGAGTTTCGTTAGTCATTTGGACAACCCGTAATCGTATGGTTTCAGAGTCCTTGACTATTATTGTTGCGAAGACACACCAAATCTTATAATAGAAGATTTAGTAGAAGAAGACCCAGGCAAAAGTTAGTAAGTATCCTATAGTCTTCATAAATCAAACCAGTATCTTAACAATTAATCATATATCAATAGAAGAGACACAATATTTATTCATTCGTTGTTCAATTTAGATAATTAATCAATCGAATAACGATGGTGAAGATGGTATCGAACGTTTCTATAGGAGATTAATAATTTCAGTAAGGGTCACGCCATTGTCTAAACTAACCTTTACCGGAATGTCAATTAGGGGATAGTTTGCCAAAATTAGTAGAACCAAATACGAGATAATTAATGGTCTGGTCTGGGTCACTTTTCGGAGCAAATTGATGGCTCCAGATATCTTTAAGTTACGACTGGATATAACTTTCTCTACGTGTGTATGTATAATACGTACGAGATACCTTTTTCGATGTAGCTTTGTCGGTTGGTTGATACAATAAAAATATAAAGCGATAGCCAGTAGTGAAAAGGCAACAAGCGTAGTCCATTATATCTTTAGTGGGTTTCTGCACTAGTGCAGTGTGCCCTGCAATTATTTGAAAGATTCAGACCAGATCCAACTATGAAAAGTTCAATTCCAAAGTGAAATTCGTGGGTGCTGAGAATCAATCCTGGGACCCCAAGTACAGAGCGAAAAATTTAAGTCTTAGTTCGTAAAAACAAATTTTCTCTGCTTCAAATAAATACTTCAAACCAAGTTTTTATTCAATTTAAAATCTAATAGAACCGCTTTTTATTTATAAACGTTTGTAATTGACATGACAATATTAAAAGTAAAAAATAATTTAAAAAGACAATCATGGCATCCTCATTGAATTGTGCAAAGTAGGTAGGTACAAAAATTATAACTACTAGTGAACAATAATATTTTGATATATTATATATAAATGCATAACCCAAATTGTTTTAGAAAGAGCAAAAGGCGTTGTCCGTTGTAGCACAAACGAAACAAGTGACATATCATTATTCAACTGCTAAACGTCCTCGTTTGTCAACGAAGAATTCAATTCTGTTTTGCATTTAAAATTACTAAGTGATTTATTTTCCGACTTCGACAAACGAATGGAAAGCCACCAACAAAAGACCGTTTAAGGAAAAAAATATAATATAAATTACTGTTGTCCGTGTCCTTTAAAAGTGCTGGTTGAATTTCTTCAATAAGACAACAGTTTTTATCACGTCGTTTCCTTTTACTTAAATTTCTGAATAAAATTTATGAGCGCCTGTTTAAAAGATCGCTCGAAATGTCTTTTGAATATTGCTTTGCTATTACATTTTCAACAGGCGATTGATTTATCGTTTCATTTTTATTGTGACTAGCGTTCGCCAGCGACTTCTTTCACCCACAATTCATCAGTTTGTACAGAGGAATCGGATTTAATCCTAACTAATAACAATTCACCGTAAAAGTGAGTTTGTTTGCTTGTCTCAGTTTCACGCCTTAATTACTCAATCTATTTACGTTGTCAGGGGTGCAGAAAAGGACGCAGGATATTATGCAGTACTGTCCCTGAGGGAACCGGAAGAAGGCTGTAAGTATTATTTAAAAAAGGACATATTCTTCTAATTTCTAATAAGTACAAAATAAATATATAAATAAACATCGGACAAACATAACCAAGGAAAAGCTTACCTGTTTTTTGAAATAACAGACGGACAATTAAATGATATACCTGTGTGTTTTTATTAAATTTTGTAAGCATTTAAACCAATGCGACTGGAGAATTTGCTTAGAACATTCAATTTAGATCTAGATGCTTGAGCTATCTAGGTGTAGGTATATTCTAATCAAAGTGATTCAGGTTTCCGTTTGTGCATCTGAATGCTAATTCGTTTTGAGTGCGTGTGTGCACGTTTGTTTAATCATAATAACTTAGCGATTGTGTGAGTAATTCTCACACAATGTAGGCATTGTTGACAATGCTTAATGGGAATTAATGCAGCGGTGGCCCAGTTAGATGGTTCGTTTTTTTTTATATTAAAATGACAATATCACTATATGATAGATGGCTATCTTCGCCTATAACTCAAGCGACGTCATAGATGCTGCATTAATTATAAAATATGAGGAAGGGATGGGGTAATAGGCACTTACCGAAACACAAAAGCACATAATATGCTGTTATTATACAGTGGTTACTGTCGCCAGACGGGCTGCACAAATGACTGCGAAACGCCGACGGTTTTCACTAATTGAGGAGCGATAAAGGAAGAAGCTAGATGTGTTGCTAGACCATTTAATATCAAGTTTTTTTGAATAAGCAATTCATTAGTAAGAAAATATCTAAAAACATTGTTCCTATTAAGTACCTTGTTCTCTTTGCAGTAACTGATTATTCACAGAAATAAATGGAACACATTTGACACTTAGTGGTAACAAATTACGAAACATGTTATTGTCATGAAAATTTCCAAGAAAATCTTTGTTTTAAAATGAATCACTCTCATTACAAATTCGTTTCATTCAAACCTTTGGTTGACTCATTGCCTTTGTAATATATGTAGGTATGTAATTCAATTTAGTTTACTCACTGGAACAAAAGATATTAAATAATGATTAACAATATTTAATAGCAACTAAACGTGGATGGTGCTTATGTTAAAAAAAATGAAAATTCATCATACATGCACTATCTTTAGATTTGTTTTTCCGGTTTCAGTACTCTTTCTTTTATTCTTTCGCTAGCGACCCGCCTCCGACTTCGCTTCAATTTCTTCTGCAAAATATACCTACACACAAACATTACTCGTTTATCGCTCTTTCCAATGGTGAAATCCACATCAATGTCCGTTGGGTGATTTAGAAGAAGTTATCGGTGAAACAGACTGAGGCGAACAGAGATTTTATTTTATAACTAGATGGTGCCCACGACTTCGTCCGCATTGAAAAATATTAAATAGCCTATACTGTGTCCCGTACGTCCAAATGTTTATCTACCAAGTTTCATGAAAATCAGTTAATTCGTTTCAGAGTTATGGAGGAACATACATACATACATACAGAAAAAAATTGTAAAAATCGTCAATTTAGTTTCAGTATCATGTATAGAGCCTATAAACACGATATCTCTGAAAACAAAGTAACTTACTCCATGACCGACCCATACAGATTTATTATTAGTACTGATACTAGTATGTAAGTATAAGTAGATTCTCTCGAGACAAGTAACGCTCTTGCATTCTTTTTCCCTTTTACCATGCTAAGAAGTCAAAATTAATTGTTTTTTTTTTCACAATGTTACTTGATATTGATATTGAATGTACATCATTTTTGTTAATAGAAACTTGTTTGAAAAAAGTATCTAAGGAGATTTATTGTGGGTTTTATTTCCCGTCTAGGTTTTCGCTTTTATATGTTTGACAATTTATAAATATTTTGGAAAATTTATACATAAACTCAACTATAAAAATGTGAAGATATATTTAGGTGTTATTTCACGATGATCTTATTTGTAAGGTGACCAACTGTACTCATTTACTGAGTTTTGTACTCTTTTTTCGGAAACCGTACTCTTTTCAAATCCTGTACTCTGGAAATACTCATTTGTATACTTTTATACTCATTTGTATTTCTAAAACATTTTGTTAGATTATTTTATTTCAATTTTATAAGCAAACACCAGACATAAGTTTGACAGTGATTTGAATTTCGCATTTTTCGGCATTTTAGAGTAGAACATATCCCACATGAAAATTTTAATAGAAATTTCCTTATGTTGTCCAGGCACTAATGCTCATGTTGAAAGGGTATTTTCACTAGGGAATGATTATTGGAGCAGAGAGAAGTCGCAATTTTCTGTAAAAACATTATCTGCCGTCTTAACAGTCAAATTTAATATGCAAAATGAAAGTTGTTCGGATGTGGCTACATTATTAGACGAACATCCTCATTTAGCAAAAAAAAAATCCACTCCGAAGAAAAATATGTTTTTAAAAGAAAATAAAGTTTTTATCGTTTTTTCTTCTTTTTTTTTCACCTACTTGCAAAGTGAATACTTGAAATACTTGCAAAGTGTACTCTTTTTGAACAAAAAATAGTTGGTCACCTTATATTTGAGATAGTCGTTACTTACTGTCTTTAGGGTTCTCGTAGAATTTCCCAGTTCAGAATTTCTAAATTAGGGCATTTAAATGCATAGTTTAGAAAGCTTCTGTCTAAGGTATTTATTTAAACCTATTATAAAGAGCTTCTATCTACGTTAAAGGGTTATATGAAGACGTTAATGATGCTTCTTTAAAATATTATGTCGCTTATCGATACTAGGTTTCATCGAAAACAATAAAAAAACTTATACATTTTGTAATAACTTTGCCATAAAAGCAATCATACTTCAATGAATCAAACGAGCACAGCTGCCACTGTCGAGTGAATTTTAAATCTGAAGGTTTAAAAGTAATGAGGTGCTTAGTGAAAATGTCCGCTTCACGATCGAACATAAGGGTATATAATAGAAATTTATGGCTCAAATCTCTGATTGAAAGTAGTTTTTAGGTGTTTTTCTAGTTTTTCGTACGGATTTTCACCTCTAACAATGTCTTATTTGAGAATGTTATTGCAAGCTGATGAAGATAAGTATCAACAGATAGCGCTATGTTAATAATATTATATAATTTGCAAAAAAAATAGAAACAAAATGAGATATAAACTATCCTATCTTTTAAGTTGGACCAAATTACACATAGTTACGAAGTTTTATCAAAATCGGTTCAGTAGTTTAGGAGTTCATCGTGGACAAACATGTGACACGTAATTTTTATATATATACTAGTGGCCCGCTCCCGGCTTCGCCCGGGTGCAATCTGTTAGATTGTCTTACACCGCCATCTGTTAGATTGTCATGGAACTCACAGATAATTTTAACAAATAATTGCTGGATTGAATAGGTATCAACAGATGGCGCTATGTTAATAATATTATATAATTTGCAAAAAAATAATAAACAAAATGAGATATAAACTATCCTATCTTTTAATTTGGACCAAATTACACATAGTTACGAAGTTTTATCAAAATCGGTTCAGTAGTTTAGGAGTTCATCGTGGACAAACATGTGACACGTAATTTTTATATATATACTAGTGGCCCGCTCCCGGCTTCGCCCGGGTGCAATCTGTTAGATTGTCTTACACCGCCATCTGTTAGATTGTCATGGAACTCACAGATAATTTTAACAAATAATTGCTGGATTGAATAGGTATCAACAGATGGCGCTATGTTAATAATATTATATAATTTTCAAAAAAATAATAAACAAAATCAGATATAAACTATTCTGTCTTTTAAGTTGGACCAAATAACAGATACTTACGAAGTTTGATCAAAGTCGGTTCAGTAGTTTCAGAGTTTATCGCGAACATACATCGTGACACGAGATTTATATATATATAGATAAGGATATATATATATATATTATGTGGAAGGTATAAAGATACCAATTAAAAGTATCTATGACCAAAGACCATTTTGGAGATACGTTAATTAAATGAATGAAATCTAGTAGTGATCTTCCGAAGTAGATGCTATTTCTTATGAAGATTTTGTCTTTTAATTTGTTTGTGATTTATATGAACTCAGTAAAAAAAAACTTTTTATTTTATATTTTAAACTACTGTTACATAAATCAACAAAATGAGAGTTTATAAAGTTTATTTACAAATTGGATCATCTACGGAACTTAAAAAAAAGCTGAACCAAAAATAATTGCTCTTTATTGACCCCCGAATGACCTGAAGCCCGAAGTCTACCACCAAGTGAACCGTCAGCCTGTCTGACGATCTTACATTTAAAAAAAAATCAATAAGAAAAAAAGTGACTATTGAAAAAAATTACTATAAATCTCTGCTAACGGTAGATTATTTTGTATGCAACAAGAGATCATTCTTGATCGTTTCATTAGCACTAAAACCTTGATAGTGAACTCTTAATACCTACCAAAGGCTTCCGTGTAATTGTATTATCGTAAATTATATCACTGAAACGGATTTTACCTTGACCCATTGGTCAAGGTAAAATGTCTAGGAAAAAAATCTTTAAATCTCTTTTTAACATAACGATAAGAAGAGTAATAAAAGAAAACCTTAATTAGGTCACCCGGAATATGTTCATGGGATTAAAGGCTATATCTATCCATATCTAGAATAGAAGTAAACGATCTTTGACAAAGTCAGTTTTAATTATTTTAAATACTAATTGAAGTATTACACTTAAGAATTTTATTTGAATATCGTAATAATTTGATAAAGAAATACAAAAAAAAAAAATAGGGGCATTAACTTGTTCATTTTTATGAGGCTATTGCGACCTTTGAAATGTATGTTACTCAAGTTAATAAATGAAGTTTCCAAAGAATGAAATAATCGTCTACTGTTTTTCATGATACTGTTAAAACGTTAAGAAAATTGCCACTCGCAATAATCGATATTATCTCAAACTATTTGCATACAAACGGTCCCGTTGAGCATCCACTTATATTGTTTATTCCCCTTTCTAATATTGTTTTAAGGGTTTCGTAGCAATTCAGGTAAATTAAAGACGTTTTCTTTCAATTATATTCCTGAAATTTGAGCTGAATTTATTAACCTTTTGTTATAGTAATTTGTTTGCATTGGTACTTCACTGTAAGATACTTTTAAAGAAGCCAACCAAACTACAATATACTATTTCTTTTTTATCAATATTTCTCATTCATAACAAACTTTACCACTATTATTATTTGCAGCGTTGAAGACAATTATTTTTATTAAATACTATTACTTAAATTATACATGGTTATCTAGGGATGTCACTATTAAATTATCTTTATATATTTTTACTATAATATCTATTTTTATATTTACTATCAAGTGAACCGTCAGTCTGTATGTCAAAGGTTGACATTAAAAAAAATGATATTAAAACTTTTGCAATACAAACTTGTTCTAAATTAATATAGAGATTAATGCTTATCAAAGGGAGCAAATGAAGTCGCACTATTTCTCCGAAGTCGGCAATCTCATTGAATAGAGTAATGGCCGTTCTCTCCCATTATTGCGTACAAATATATAGACCCACAATTTCACCCGGGCGAAGCAACCACATATGTAGTACAAGTACCTAACTTATAAATTACGAGCATAAAAGACTAACATAAAACTCTAACCAACGATACTAATAAACCTATGTAAAGACCCTGATGAAATTTGGGGAGGGGTACTGGGCCATCCCCCCTTTTTTTAATCCACCCTAGTAGGTAATTGGTCGAGATTAATTTTATCAAACTCATTAATAAAGTAATACAATACAGAAAATAAATGTACATTATATGTTTTAGCAATAATAATATATAACAATATGTTAAGTTGTTAAATTTGTTATGAAATAATGTGCCCACGAGGGTAGTGTTACCCCCGGGGGGGAATAAAAAAATACATGCCTATATATGCTTTAATATTTCAAAACATTTTTATAAATATAAAATTTGTAACATAAAATATGTAAACGCTTCTTGAATAATAAAAATCATATCAAATCACTAGACCGAAACTCATTGTAGATAAACCGTTTCATAAACTCAAGTATTTTACATAAGCTTAGTGAAATACTTACAATAAAAAAAAATCTTTTGTTTTGCTCTTGCTGACAAACAGATTCGTCAAACTAAGCAAAAAAAAAATTATGACAAAAATCTTAACAAATTCATTTTATTAAAAAAAAATATCAATTTTCTTTAAAATTAATGCCATCATTCCTTTGTACCTTACCTTTGAGAGCTCGTTCACATATACTCCGGGTAAAACTGCCGGAAGGTCCAGTCCAGTACAATTTATATGACGTTTTGTCACTGCGAAACTCAGTGCTCGCCCGCCTCTTTGAAATTAACAGAATGACGTAAAGAACGTTTAATATTGAAACTTAACTTCGATGTTGCGGGATCTGTACCCTTACCACGAGTTTACAATGACCGCTCTCGCTAGCGAGTGTGGTCATTATAAACTCACGGTGTCTCATGGTACTTTTGCCGGTCCGGCGTAGTGGGAACCTAGCTTTACCTTTATAAAGATTTTAATAATGTATGGTAATTCATTTAATTTAGTTGTAGAGGACCCAAAACACCTCTAATTTGAAAATATTATGATATTAATCACTATGAAACATTATTATCAGTACTACGATTATTGTTATTATTATTATTCAAGGTTTATATAATAATGACGACCTGCCCTGACTTCGCACAGATTATTTTTTTCTACTAAAATATGTGTATACACAAACTTTTCCTCTTTTATCCGCTCCACCATTAGTTAACAATTATCAAACTATTATTTTATCACTTCTTCAGGAAACGTCATTTTAAAGAAAGTTTACTTTTTTGTTATAATTGTGTTCTGTTGATTAATGCACGAAAATTTACACAAATGTTAAAGATGAACAATGAGTTTCCTAAAGGAAATAAAGGAAGCCTGAATGAGGAAAATTAGCGAAAAAATAAACGTCCTGAAATAACATAATTCAGTTAGAATATATTCCTCAATTGTTTTATTTCTACAGATTGTTTTCGTCACCGTTATCCTTGTCTAGCGTCAACTTTGTGCTACGTATCCGAAATTTGGAAGTGCAATTAAATATTATGGGAAAACTTGAAAAGCTATACAGGTAGCAAAAATATAATATTTGTTTAAATAGAGTAAACTTAACTTTTCGCAGAAAAGCGGTCCAGCCTCGACTTTGCACGATTTTTTTTTGCAAATTTTACATAATAAACTTCCTCCTTTAACGCGCTTTCTATTAGTGAAAACTGTATTAAAACAGTTCCGTAATTTAAATGATCTAAGCATACATACAGAGGCACAGACGGCGGGAAGCGACTGTTTTATACTAAGTAAAGATTCTTACACAACATTCGGAAATTCGGAAAGTTATATTGGCGCGATTAAAAGGAAATTGGTTGTTAACTTACATTTGAAAGTTCACGGATGTCCCGGAAGTCGAGTTTGGCGCACAATTTTAAGATGCAGCTGAAATTTCCCCGAATGTTCAATGTGACAGGAGCACCTGTGAGCATACTTTCATCGACTTAAGTGAGAAATATGAGAATTCACGAATTCTGATTACATTAATAGAATGATTAATAGAAATTCAATAGGAAGGAGTTATGGTACGACCGAGGTGATTTAAACGATCTGGCTCGAAGGACCGATGGGTGGTGACATTATGTGTACAAGTTATAGACGAATGAACATTATGTTCAGTTCATAATTTATTGTAATAATAATAATATATACCTACTACTACCGGTTAAAGTACTATTTACTCTATACACACAGAGAGTTTACGACCTCGATTAATATATAGGATACTATTTATCCTGAAAAAATGGGCGCCACTGTCGCCGTGGCAGCGCCACAGTCGTCACAGCGATAAATATGTCGGGCGTTATGATACTCATATATTTTCTCTGGTGTTATATTTTTCATTTTCCAATGCAGGCGAAGTCACCTGCTAGTGAAAAATTAAAGTAAAATGGGTCAATGATTTTTTTTAAGGAATGTAGGTACTGGAGATAAGTAAAAACTTTATACCATTAAAACCTTTCAACGTAAACATTCATTGTAAATTTTTAACCAAGAAAGTAATTGTTAAAAATTTCTTGTGTCTTTTTTTACAATACTTTTTTTGACAACCCAGATTAGATATGTAATGACGCAATGAAATAATGAATTAAATATTCAATCTTTTTGTGCTCATTTTTTATGTGCTCATGTTTTCTGTAAGGGGATGGTTACTGCTGCCAGACGGGCTGCCTAAATGTACCTAGGGCAACTAATTGCTTGTTCCGGACCAGAATCAACTTTGAAAATTTTATAACCCAACTAGCTATTGCCCGCGACTTCGTCTGCGTTCAAAATGTTATATATAGCCTAAAGCCTTTCTCGATAAATGGACTATCCATGACGTCTGCGTTGAAATAGAATAATTATTATACGATGAGATATCGCAAAAACAAATTTAAAAAATCAGTTGCTATTTGCGCCATCTGACGGGATGAAAATAAGACTTTTTGTCACTGCAGTCTGCCAGTATTATATTTAATGTCACTTTTCACTGACAGATGGCACTAGTTAACGCAAATCGAAATTATACTAAAATTATAGATATGTAATATATAAGCGTGATGTTATATAGCCAAAAACCTTCCTCGATAAATGGACTATCCATGACAAAAAGAATTTTTCATTTCGAACCAGTAGTTCACGAGATTAGTGCCTTAAACCAAACAAACAAACAAACTTTTCAGCTTTATAAAATAGTAATATATAGATTTGACAGGGACAAATTTTAAAAATTAATTTTGAAAGTCTAAAGACTCGGTAAATCGACAAAGCTATCTAATCGACGTTAACAAATTAATGAACGGAATCTATTAGTCATTATATATCACAATCACTATAACATTTTTCTCACGGCACACCCTTCCACACGGAATCCTAGAAATAATAGCCCACATTATAATGATAAATGTTCCGGTGCGTGTATTTATTTCCCCAATACACTTTTCCACAATATTTTCGCCATAAAAGATTTTCACGTCTCGTCTATATATGTATTTCAACCTGCAAAAATCCAATTTCATTTGTAAATGGTTATGTCTTGTAGTGACACACTGCGTTTCTAGTCATTTGGGTAGCCCGTCTGGCGACAGTAACCATCGCATCACAGAAAACCACCGTGAAATAACAGCTGGTGTGCTTGTTGTGTTTCGGTGAGTGAGTAAGAAACGCCAGAGCCCATTTTCTTATTTTTTCTTACTTCTTTATCCTTAATTACCTTACTTAGGTTATTAAGGTACTTTAGTAAGGTCGATAGCGCACATGCAGCACCTGCTTATGTTACTAATATTATAAATGAAAAGTAACTTTTGTCTGTTACCTTTTTACGCACCAACTACTCAACCGACAACGTGTAGCCAAAATTTTATGATGATCGGTTGAGTAGTTAATTCGTGAAAAGGTAACAGACAGACAGACAGAGTTACTTCCACATTTATAATATTAGTAAGGATAGTATGGACTACGGAACCGTTGGCCTACAAACTTCAATTGAATACTTACAAACGAATTATTGTATGTGACCCCAGACTCGAGACATATAATGGAAAATAATAAAATATTTTATAACAACTAAAGTTATGAATTAATATAACATAATAATTTTCTTATTATGCCTGCGAGTCATGAGCTACATATATATACACTAGTCCTAAAAAATTAAAGGATAAAAAAAAATCCAAATTTTTAGGTGATTTTCAACAGGCTGTAACTTCGAAGAAAATGGTCATACAGAGCTTATTAATAAAGGAAATTGTTTTTTAAGGAAATTTTTTGTTTTGTCTGGTTTTTAAATCTGAGCTTCAAATATTTTTCTTTTTAGCAGTTTATGAGTAATCGTCAGAAAACCAACGAAAAAATTTTTTTCAAAATTTTTGCTCGTCTTGAAATTGGTCTACGAGCCCTAATAATTTCTTTTTTGTAATGGCACTATAAAGCTCTTTTAGAGAATTTAATTCCCTACAATTTAAGTCTCTTATAAGCTCTGTACGACGATTTCCGACGACGACGAGTCTGTATAAATCGCTAGTTTATTATATAATAGATTCTTTAACTTTGTCACGTGCGCCACTGTGAAGGTACCAATTATCCATCGTATATGGCTGTATTATAGCGCAATATATCTACACAAATTGTCTCCGCACGGCTAGAGATATAAGAGTTATATTATTTCTTGATTGACTTTTAATCCTACTAATATTAAAATTCAAAATTGTGAGGATATATGTTTTTTACCCACGTCTGTTTCAACTCATCCAATCAGGTGCACTTCCATCATCTTGATGTTATGAGGGACCTATGCCATTATGCCTGTGTTCCTTAGGTTTTAACCCCTGAAGCCCGACGCAAAAGAGGGGTTTTATAAGTTTGACTTGTGTATCTGTGTGTCTGTGGCATCGTATCTCTCAAACTGAAAGCTCACGTGATCGAGAGATTTCTTGGCTATAATTTATGAAGATCTTGTTAGGCATTTGAAGATCATCAGCTCGTTTCCTATTTGACGAGGGGATATTACTCACTTTCACTGGTTCAATTGATATGAAATTTGGTTTATCTACTTTAGTTTCTTTGGTGGTATTTCCATGAATGGTGAACTTGACTTGATGCTGCAGCATCAATTGGTCTGCAGGATACCCATCTTCCGAGCAACTTACAGTAGATATAGCGTGTTTGTGCTTAAGGGTGTCAGTTTATAATTTTTTGTTATAACTTGTAATATTAATTTTTATGTTAAAATCATAACAAAATGACAAAAGACAAACATTTTCCAAATGAGTTAACGCTTAACTCTTCAACAATATTGTTCCCAAATTGCTCCAATTTTTCCAAGCCAGGGCGAATTGCATTTTTAACGGTGAAAATTTCAGACTGGAAACGCTCGAACCAATTTTTTGCTACTCTTACTGACACCGCTCTAGGTCCACAAATGGCACTTTTTTTTTTTCTGCGACTTGAATTACATTTTCCATTAATTGGAATAAACTTACATTCCACTTAATGTATCAGTGAGGGTACGGGCGTGTCATATGGCGTACCCCAGGGCAGTGTCCTAGGCCCTACACTATTTTTAATTTATATAAATGATCTTTGTAACGTGACCATTCCTAATGCTAAAATTTTTTCTTATGCCGATGACACTGCTATCGTCTTCACTGGTGACTCTTGGGTTGATGTTAAAGCGCACACTGAGAACGCTATGGCTCATATTGCCGAGTGGTTGGAAGGCAATCTCCTTACACTTAACACCTCTAAGACAAACTTCATGTGTTTTAGCATTGATTCTCGTTCCCAACCTGAGGTGAACTACTCCATAAAGATACACTCCTGCAGCCATTACTCTGCCGATTCGAGATGTAGTTGTCCTACGATTGACAGAGTCACTTGTGTTAAATATTTAGGTGTAATGGTGGACCAGAGGCTTTCGTGGTACCCTCACCTGGAACATGTTAGCAATAGAATTCGAAAATTATCTTGGATTTTTAAACAATTGCGTCATGTAGCACCCAGACAAACAAACATTCAGACCCCCGCTAATAATCTACTAAATTACATATATATATCTTTGGCTCAGTCTGTAATAATTTACTGTATATCGGTATGGGGAGGAGCAGCAAAGACCCGTTTTCTTGATTTGAAAAGAGCACAACGTTCGCTGATTAAAATTATGTATTTTAAGAAGAGGATATTTTCCACTGATACACTTTATAAACAGTCTAATATCCTATCAGTCAGAAAATTATACATCCTAAACTGTATACTGAAAAAACATAAAACACTCATATTTGATCCTAACATAGTTTCACGAAGAAGAAGAGATAAAGTAGTTAAAATGGTCAAAGTAAAAACACATATGTCATGTGTCAAAACGTCAACTGCAAATAAAATTTAATGAAATTATTTAATTTTAATTAATATATTTTCTTCTGATTGAGATGGATACGATGGATATAATATGTAATGGATGCAATGAAATGATTTATGATATTTTATTTATGGAATGTTCTCAAGAAACATGTAAAAAGATATATCATTCTAAGTGTTTATCAATTACGGATGAGCAATTTAAAAAATTTTTAGAGGAAGAGAAAAGTAAATGGGTATGTCCAGAATGTAGATGTAATTTTCCGAAGGGTGATAATTCCGATACACCCATTCAGGAAGTTTATCAACTCAATGAAACATTTACTACAGATTGCTATGTGAATAAAGTACGCGGAAGGTACTTAAACCAAAGTGAAATATCAAGTCAAAGAGAAATACAGATTGATCAGATCATGGAGGAGATCCGGATGTTTCGATTAGAAACATCATCTAAGCTTGATAATCAGATTCAGAAATTTGAACAACTTCAAAATAGATTCATTAATACTGAAATTGAATTACGTGAATTGAAAATCAATATAAGAGTAATACAAGAAAAGGCAAATAAAGTTGATGAGCTGGAAAATTACATGAAAATTCTTACAGAAAAGAATCAACATTTGGAATCTCTTATTAAAATACAAGGTAATCCAAATATTACACCCATAATAAACGACATGCCTACTGTTTCATATGCGAAGGTTGTGAAGCAAACTAATAACACCCATAAAAAATTACTTAAAAGTGATGAGTCGGCGAAAGAGAATTTAGCCATGAAATCTTCGAATATATGTCGTCATATTGATATTGATAAGGGTGTCATATCAACAGCCATGATACCTACGAGTTCACCAAGATTCACAACAAACATAGTTACAAATAAGGATACAAATCATAAAGAAAATTCAAAAAATATGAATGATAATGTGAAGTTTGTGTCCCAAAATTATGAAAATTGGAGTGTAGTAAAACGTAAGCAAAGCAGATTTCCTAACAGTGAAGTTAAAAGAGGTGACAACACTTCTATAGCGGAATTACAAGGTACAGAACGTAAGAAATATTTACACATATGGCGATTAAAGAAGGAAACTACTATAGAAATTATTGAAAACCATATAAAAAACATATGTGGTTCTGAAGTACAGATGAAGGTAGACAGAATCATGCACAAGACAGAAAGGGATTATGCTTCCTTCATTATAGGTGTTCCTGAAAAACAATATAGAATGTTATGTTTACCTGAAAATTGGCCAATAAACATTGAGTTTTGTGAATGGGTGTGGTTTCGCCGCTATACCGAGAAACCAAAGAAAAGTAAATAAATCAATTGAAATATTTTATCAAAACGTAAGAGGTCTTAGAACGAAATTAGAAGAATTTTCTATGGCCATAGCTTGTTCAAATTCAGATTTGTTTGCAATTACGGAAACGGGCTGCAATCAATCTATTGAAAATGCTGAAATGATCCCACCAGGATACAAAATTTTACGATGCGATCGTGAAGATGGACGAAAACAAGGTGGTGTTTGTCTCGTGGCTACACCGCGCTTTGAGTTGCGACAAATTATCATTCCGAATGACATCAACATCAATTGTCATGTATTTGAATTAGTAACTGCTAAGATTTATTTGGGTGAAAGATTTTTATTTTGTATATGTGTTGTTTATATACCACCTAATAGTAGGGATGAAGAATATATGATATTATTTAGAATATTTGAGCAATATTGTAGTAAATATAGTAAAATTGTAGTATTAGGAGATTTTAATTTATATTCAAGTTCTAGTATTGTACGTAATTATTATGAATATCTTGTAACATATTGTGGATTCATTCAGTGTAATGGAGTGGGAAACTGCAACAAACGACAGTTAGATTTAGTACTAAGTAACTTAGGTGAAGACAAATCGGTTATTGTGTGTGAGGCTGGCGAAGGGTTAGTATCGGTGGACGCACATCATCCTCCACTTCAAATCGAGGTGCGAATGGATTTGAGTACCTCCCCCGATAAAGAAGCCACTGTTCCGAAGGAAACCAACGTGAAATCAGGTTATGTACGGACAGCTTGGAATTTTAACAAAGCAAATTTTTCACTATTATATATTGCTATAGGGGATATAGACTGGACACAAATATATGAATTAGATTTGGAAGAAAGTATGAATTTTTTCTATGATGCAATTAATAACGTTATGGATCGTTATGTCCCTAGGAAAAAATTGGATTATTCTAAAACAAAACATATTTATCCTGAATGGTACAACGGGGAAATAATACGAGAATTAAAACTAAAAGCAACTCGTCATAAAAGATATAAAACTAGTAAATCTAAATGTGATTATGATATATTCTCTCAAAGTAGGGCGAGAGTTAAAAAACTAATAAAACTAGCTCAAGAGGAACATCAAAGTCGAATTGAAAATCGCTTATTGGAAGATCCTAAAGCTTTCTGGAATTATATACGGTCAAAAAAGGGCAATGTAAACCCAACTAAGATTTTAAAAGATGGGAAGGTTTTATCTGTTGAACAATGTGTAAAGGAGTTTGCTGACTACTTTCATTCAGTTTATAGAAAGGAAAAGGCAACTTTAAACGTGAATGAAGCGGTAATATCGGCAGGTGGTGACAACACATCTGCGCGTGTACATTTAGAGGGTCTACAAATACGAGATGTACTTTACGCATTACAGCGGCTCAAACCGAAGAGATCCTCAGGCCCAGATGGCTTTCCGCCATATATTATCAGAGACTGTCGTTTTGTCCTATCGAAACCACTGTTACATATCTACAACATATGTTTAAAAACGTCAATTTTTCCCGAAAGGTGGAAAATTACTAAAGTCGTTCCCGTACCCAAGGGTAAATTAAGTTGTCATGTTGAGGGATACCGACCTGTAGCAGTGCTATCTACCTTGGCTAAAGTGTTAGAATCTGTCATACACGAAAAAATAATTATACAAATAAATCCACAGCTCTCGAACGCACAACACGGTTTTCGGCCCGCAAGGAGTACAACTAGCAACCTCCTTGACTACATGTCCAAAGTGATTCCTGAAGTTGACAGTGGCGGACAGGTCGATGCCGCTTATTTCGATTTTAAAAAGGCTTTTGACCTAGTAGATAATGATGTCTTGCTAAAGAAATTGGCAGCGGTAGGTTTCACTCCGCCCTTGTTAAGATTTTTTGCAAGCTACATGAAGGACAGGCAACAATATGTGGAATATGCTGGTCATACATCAAATCCATATTTCACAAGATCGGGAGTAAGTCAAGGTACCAATCTAGGGCCTCTTCTGTTTATTTTGTTTGTAAATGATTTGCCTTCTGTGGTTAAGGAATCAAAATGCCTTCTATTTGCGGATGACCTTAAACTATCACTTTCTGTACAGACACTAGCAGACTGCGATATTTTACAAAATGATATCAATAGAGTAGTGACATGGAGCAGGAACAATCTTTTGGAGTTTAATTCTTCCAAGTGTTTAACCATATCGTTTACAAGAAAGAAAGCACCTATTGTCTTTAATTATGAGGTTAAAGGATTACCGATGGTTCGGACACAAGAAGTTAAAGACTTAGGTATTAAATTAAACAGTAAGTTATCATTTAGAGACCACATTACAAATTGTTGCAAAAAATCATTTGGTAAATTAGGTTTTGTTCTTCGAATGGCTCGCGGCTTTAAGAATGTTAAGACGATCATAACCTTGTACAATTCACTGGTAAGAAGTAATCTGGAATGTAATGCGGCAGTATGGGCTCCACATGAAATTAAATACAATTTAATGTTAGAACGTATACAAAATAAATTTACAAGATATTTGTATTGGAGATACTATGGAGTTTATCCGCATTACCCATTGAAATACCCTACTTTGTTTGTGCTAGGAATGGTTGGCTATAACGAACTGAGAGTGAGACGTGATCTTACACTCGCATCATACATTTTTAAATTACTGAGAGGAAAAACATGCAATTGTGAATTATTAAATAAAATAGGACTATGTGTTCCTGACAGATTTGTATGGAGGAGACGGAAACCACAACTCTTCGCCATACCGCGCGCTAGAACGGATTTACTTAGCAAGGCTCCTCTGACGCGAGCCTTACACAACCTTAATAAAATAGCACAATTAATAGACCTGTTCCATTGCACACTGAACGAATTTAGTAGGGCAGGACTATTTGTGATATCTTATAGTAGGTAATTTTATTGTACATTTTTTTGTAAATTTTGTAATTTTTAAAATTATATATAGGTACTTAATTATCTATGCAATATAAATAATTTAAATAATGTTTTAATAAATAGATTAAGAACATATACATCAAATTAGGGTTACCCCTGTAATGATGTATAATGTGTGTGTGTATTATTGTAAATAAATAAATAAAAAATAAAATACATTTGCCCAAATGCAATACTATATTAGGTCATCATTTTTGTATAACAAAGTTAATAAAGAAATATATATATATGACAAACTGTACTCCAAATGTAAAAAACTTATCACGGATTGGCTTAAAACTAAAAATTATGACGAAGTAGAAGACCTATTAATACTAATACAATAAAAACACACACACAACACACACACACACACACACACACACACACACACACACACACACACACACACACACACACACACACACACACACACACACACACACACACACACACACATCTATTTTAAAAAAAATTATTTTTTTTTATTCTTATTGTTATTACTTATTTTTTTATTATCATTCTTATTGTTTTATTGTTAATACTAGCTTTTATGGAAGAGCGAAGGCTCCTGGCACAGGCTTCCGCTTAAAAGGAGTCTTCAATCATTGTTATTGTAAAACGATTTTTCAAACTGTTAATAAACATTTTTCATTTTTTTTTTTTTTTTCATTCCACTAAGTTAATTTCACGTTAAGTAAAGTTGATTCTTAAGTAGATGATTGAATTGAAAAGGCAGCTATGCGTAAATTTCTCACAGAATATACTGAAGAATTTTATAATTAATAGTCATCAGTATCAACGTATACTTGCTGAACTATCAACACTTTAAAATAGTTATAAATAATCTCATGTTATAAACAATAGATGTAATAGTAAGTTTGATGAGATCTTCGTACGAAGATTTGACGGGGCATGATAACATGAAGTACTACGATAGAATCGAGTTATTGTCAAGTGGCTCGTCATTTTGTAGAATCTATTTCATGTGCTTACTAGTAGTTCTCATAATTGCTCAATGCATATTTGCCGGAGGCTCTACCGCAGATATACTTTAGCTCATTTTCGTTTGGAAAAAAAACTATAAAGAGAGCTATGTTCGAGGTAACTGCGAAATTGAATCACCTATGAGAAGATCCGTAGACAAATGCAAGTCACTTAATCCGGTGGATTAATGAGTTGAAGTCTTGGGCAGGACATAGTACCCACAAGGTAGACATACAAGATGATTAAAAAAGAAGAGTCCTGTGTCCTGCAGAGAATTTATTTTGATAACGATATAACAATAGCTGTAAATTGTTTGCAAAGTAAGAGTTTAGAAGATAATCATTACGGTTTCACTGGTTCTCTCTAATATTTTTCACATAGAATATTTATTATGACCTTATTTTATTTTAATTATTTTTCGTTTATTAGATTCGTATCTTAAAAATGTCTCGTTTCGTTTACAATGTAGTACTCCGTAATTTCGTAACGTTAAAACGAGCTCGTTATACGGCCAAAGCGGTACGGAGATCAAATCCAAGAACGACCGTAATATCTTCAAAGGGATACTGGCCTTATATGAAACGTGCCTTCACAACTTTATTAAAAGAAAAAAAACCTCAATAAAATCGTTTAAAAAGTTACAACGGGGAACTGGCTGTGTACAGCTATAGTTGACTGGGTGAAGACATTTTATCACGGTTAAGGCAGACTTGCTTAGGGATTCTTTTGGTACTAGTGGCCCGATCCCGGCTTCGCACGGGTGCAATCTGTTAGATTGTCATGGAATTCACAGATAATTTTAACAAATAATTGCTGGATTGAATAGGTATCAACAGATGGCGCTATGTTAATAATATTATATAATTTGCAAAAAAATAATAAACAAAATGAGATATAAACTATCCTATCTTTTAAGTTGGACCAAATAACAGATACTTATGAAGTTTGATCAAAGTCGGTTCACTAGTTTCAGAGTTTATCGCGAACATACATCGTGACACGAGATGTTTATATATATAAAGATGTACTATTGCTCTGACTGCATCGTTTCATAGAGAAAACCCAATTTGTTTATGTGGATTTATATTTATGTTTAAGTAATAAGTTTATGTAATATAGTCTTTAATAACATAAGACATTTCGCTGCAATTAAACAGTCAAAAAATTCCAAAAATGAGCTGAATGACGGAGAATATTAAGGCAGTGTAAAATATGTACAAACATAAGGCAAAGTCATTACTTTTGTTATGCTAATGTGACGAGTCGTTTTTTGGGTCTCGAGTCGTTTTTACTCGATTATATGCAAACTACGTCATATTATATCGTATGGGGTTTTTATATATGACTTTTCATACAATGTGTTTTTTTTACATATTTAAACATATGCAGGAGTCAAACAGTTGACAAATACGATGTAGATAATATTTTTATGGTATTATTGTAACTTAAGTAAATAAATATGATTATTGTATTCTTACAGCACATTTATTGAATAATTTAATAATAATAATGTATATAAGAATATTGAAGAATTTGAAAAAAACTGTGATTTCCACAATCTAAATTTAAGAAGTAAAGTTAAATTGTTGTTCTTAATGCTCCATAAAATATTTATTCATATACGTAGACGAAATACCTAGGTGGGTAAAGTGTATATATGACATTATGATGGCAGGAGAAAAGCAAACAAATAATAACTTTTACTTTACTTTATGTAAGGAGAGGAATGATGGAATTCCCCTTGTAAAAAAACAGAAAGAAACCGAGTTATAATATTTATCGGATATTTTCCATGCGAGCCCATAATCCGTGTTCATGGCAGTAAATCACACGACATCACGAAGATCGCTATTCTTTGGTCTCTTATTTTCCTCAATATTATGTAAATACCTGCCCATTTTTGTTAAACGAGAAATTATACGAAACTAGCTTTAGACCGCGACTACATCTGTGCACCTATTTTTTCAATGTTCATTTTATATATTTTTGTCAGGTGTTTATTTTTGGGGTTTACTTCTTAAGAATTGATTTTCATATAATAAGCCCGGGGTATGAAAATTTATGGGAGTAAAATCAAATGTCACACGTTGCGCGTTATAGTAAGTTGGGGCATTATGATTAGGTTAAGGTAACTGTGTATACTCTATAGAATCATCGTTTAAATTTATTGCTCTTGTTACAGGCCACAACCTGTATATATTGAAGCCGTTAGAGGAAGTTTGCTCCTGCATTGCAGTACTAAATTGCTCATGTAACTAATGTCTGTATGAGTGCTTACGACTTGTTAACATTAAACTCCAGACATAAGCTTGTTCAAGTTATGATGCTATTCGGTATGTATATAAATATTACCATAGAGAAATTATTTTGTAGAGGCATACCACGCTGCATTTCGCGATCACTTGGCCAGCCCGTCTGGTGGTAGTAGCCAAGTGAACCGTCACCTTGGCTGTCGAGCTGAACCCAAAAGAATAGAAGAAATGTTATTACCATGCAAAAAGCAATTAAGTGTTAACAAGTAGCCTAGTTAATTTTTAATATCTAACTATTTATTAACCCTAATAAAAAAAAACAGTTAATTTATTATTTTAATGACATCTTTTCTATGAATAATGAAATTTAACAAAAAATACTAAAGGTATTTATTATTTAAAGACTATTTAAGTAACTGTGCTATTATACAATAATTTGAATATTAAATATCAATGTCAACTAACTTAGTTTTTTTTTTTTTTCTTAAAAATCAGCACAATAGTAACCGGAAACTGCCTAAATACGTTCAAGCCCTTTCAAGCCCTTTCCCAACAGCTAAGTTAAGGAGACGATAAATCATAACTGTCAAACATTCCACAAAAAGTAGGTACCGGTTTGTGTAACTTAAGATTTACGGTGACCGCAATATATATCCACCATACATCGATAACTACTTATATATCTTCAAGCGGCCATCTTGAAAATTAACTGCCATATATTTACTATATGTTATTAACAATATACCTATGACTTCTTTGACCCAAAGTTCACCATGAAATAATAGCACTGATGCGTTTGTTGTAAGGGATGTTCCATCTATATCTTTATCCATATTCTTATACATATCCCTTAGGACACCTTGGGAAAATTGGTGTATAAATATATCTACATATACTAATACTAGCTGTTACACGTGACTTCGCCCGCGTAACTATAAAATATAGCCTATGTTACTCACTGATAACGTAGCTTTCTATAGGTGAAAGAATTATCAAAATCGGTCCAGTAAGTAGTTTTTGAATTTATACATTACAAATATACAAATATTTTGTCTTTATAATAATGTAGAATAGATAATAGAGCTGAATAATTTGATTACAGTATTAACGAGAGACAAAATGGGTCAGAGATTTAAGTATTCTACTCGATTTTAAATTAACGTTTACAGACCATTATTAAAAATATGACATACAACGCCTAATAATTCATTATGCGAATGACTAGACCCTTCACAGACATAAACTGTTTGAAGATTCTCTACTGCACATACGTTAGGAGTCACCTTGACTATTGTAGTAGCATATGGAATCCTCTGTGTTTCACATATATACATGGCATTGAGAAAATACAGCGAAAGTTATTCAAACAAATGTGCTACCGCAGCTGTCGCACATATTCGGACTATAGGGATGCGTGTAGCATGTACTGAGTATTGTCGCTTGAGGACAGACGTACTCTCCTTGATATGATGTTCTTGTATAAAATTTTCAATGACATGTCGGAACGAGACGCTCGAGACTTTTCAATTGTAGGTTCGTCCGTAGTATATTATGCTCCAAATTCAGTCTTGCGCCCTCTTCAGAAATCGTATAATGACTAATTTTCCTCGGCAGACTTGTTCATTTGTTCAGGAATAGCATTGCCAACATTCTTGCTGGCTAGCGATTGCATTGGTTATGTTCATGTTATTATTTACAGTGAGCACTTTGGCAGATCTATGTGATTGGTATGTGATAAACTTATGTGTATGTATCTATATATGTATTTATATGTAATATGTGACTTAGGTGACTTAGTTGTAAGAGTATAGTTTGTTTCTTTATTTTATTTTATTTTTCTTCTTATTATTTTTTATTATTACCATTGTATAAATGTAAAATCCTTAATAGGTTGTTAGGTATGTTTTCGTTTTTGTCTGTAATTTTTATGTTAAGAGCTGTTAAATAAATAAATTTGTTTTTTATTTAAAATATAGGTAAATAAATTTAACCGTAAAAGTTTATAATAAATAAATAAATATAAGTCTAATCAAATATCTTGTAGGTACATAACGCCTTTGTAATCTATCTGATATGATAGATGTCTGTCACGAACAACCCCTTGTTTGATTAGAATCAAACAAGGGGTTGTTCATACGCTTTATAATATATGAAGTGCAGCCCTTACAACATTCGAGTATTAAAATTATAATTAATTTGTTAAGCCCACTCACTGCCTTAAGTTAAAATTACACGAAAGTGTGTTTACACTAATGGCGCGAAGGAGCCGAGGATTTATTATGAGATAAGGCTTTCAGCATCCTCCGCGGAGATAACATCTTAACTCAGTCGGGTTATAATGAAAAATTTAAACCGCTTTCCAGTGGGAGCGAGCAGCCACTTCGCATAAATAGCTCTAAGAAGAAATAACTTTTATGTTAGTTAAATATTATCTATATTTTAAATTATAATGTTAAAATGAGTTAGTAAAATATTTTTGAAAAGTGGATAATGTCATGCCTGAAATTTCATGTATTTTTATTAAGTTTTTATGTAAGAATAAAAATTTACATGGCTCACGTAGGCTAAACCTTAAGATATATATAAATCTAGCTACACGCTCCCGGCTTCGCCCGGGTTCAAAATAAAAACTATCCTATTTTTTAAGTTGGTCCAAATTACACATAGTTACGAAGTTTTATCAAAATCGGTTCAGTAGTTTAGGAGTTTATTGGCGTCAAACAACGTGACACGTGATCCGTACTAATATTATAAATGCGAAAGTTTGTTTGGATGTATGTATGTATGGATGTTTGTTACTCTTTCAAGCAAAAACTACTGAACCGATCACCATGAAATTTTGCATAAACGTTCTCTGGGACACCAGAAAGGACATAGGGTACCTTTCATCCAGAAAAAAAAGGACTATTCCCGAGGCATCATTTAAAATTAAGGAAACTAACTCCTGGCTAAGTGTAATAGCAATAACGATATATTGCACCTGACAACGCGGACGAAGTCGCACCATCTAGTTTTTATTTTTATATATACAAGAGAGAGAAATTATCTAAAGATAATCATATATCATCAATACTAATAATAAATCTGTAAGGGTCGGTCATGGAGTAAGTTACTTTGTTTTCAGAGATATCGTGTTTATAGGCTCTATACCATGATACTGAAACTAAATTGACGATTTTTAGAATTTTTTTCTGTATGTATGTATGTATGTATGTTCCTCCATAACTCTGAAACGAATTAACTGATTTTCATGAAACTTGATAGATAAACATTTGGACGTACGGGACACAGGATAGGCTACTTAATATTTTTTCAACGCGGACGAAGTCGTGGGCATCAGCTAGTAATGAATAAATTCAAACTCTATTTTTAAAAATTATACGGGAAGACTCGCGTGCAAAAGTTAGTGTTTTATACTTTGATTGGTTTTAAAATTAATATTAACACAGATATAGATAGAATGGTCAACTACATCTTGAATTTCTTGAAATTTAACTTCTTGAAAAAATTTTGAACTTTAAAAATGAAAACTTTTTTTAGAATAGAATAGAATAAAATTTTATTTGTAGCAAAGAACATTTAAAACATATATAAGTAACATATAGAAAGACACACACACACACACACACACACACACACACACACACACACACACACACACACACACACACACACACACACACACACACACACACACACACACACACACACACACACACACACACACACACACACACACACACACACACACACACACACACACACACACACACACACACACACACACACACACACACACACACACACACACACACACACACACACACACACACACACACACACACACACACACACACACACACACACACACACACACACACACACACACACACACACACACACACACACACACACACACACACACACACACACACACACACACACACACACACACACACACACACACACACACACACACACACACACACACACACACACACACACACACACACACACACACACACACACACACACACACACACACACACACACACACACACACACACACACACACACACACACACACACACACACACACACACACACACACACACACACACACACACACACACACACACACACACACACACACACACACACACACACACACACACACACACACACACACACACACACACACACACACACACACACACACACACACACACACACACACACACACACACACACACACACACACACACACACACACACACACACACACACACACACACACACACACACACACACACACACACACACACACACACACACACACACACACACACACACACACACACACACACACACACACACACACACACACACACACACACACACACACACACACACACACACACACACACACACACACACACACACACACACACACACACACACACACACACACACACACACACACACACACACACACACACACACACACACACAAGCGCCCTAAAGCGATTATGTAAACGAAATAACAGACCGCGACCACCGCGCTGTAACGACCCATCTTCACTGTGTGACAAAGGTACAACTAAATTGAACGTTATCATCTAACACGGTTCCATCATCGTCTACTATAAAGTTACTGCTTGCTTAAACTTCAAGGTAACAGTAGCGTTGTAATTCATGAATAAAGCAGCCCATCTAGCAGCCAGTAACTGTCCTCCTACAGAAAACCACGGATTGTAGAATATAGGGACATTTTCTTTGGCTTAACCTGTGGGTATCATCTTCACGTTGGCATCCATGCTAACTTGAACAAAGAACCACCTCAGCAGGAAAATGCAATTATTGATCCAAAAAAGATAAAAAAATACAACGAACGGGTGCATTTTTTCTGCAAATGATATACCCATTAATGAAAACCTTATCAATATTAGTTTGGTGGCTAAGAAAATTTTTGCGGAGAAACAGACAGATCCGTCAGCGACTTTATTTTATAACTAGCGGCCCGCTCCCGGCTTCGCCCGGGGTGTATTTTTTCTAATAAAAGAATTTTTCTAAAATAAACGTAGCCTAAGTTACTCCTTATTACATCAGCTACCTGCCAATAAAAGTCCTGTCAAAATCGGTCCAGCCATTTCAGAGATTAGCCGGAACAAACAGACAGACAGACAGACAGACAGACAAAAATTGTAAAAAATGTTATTTTGGTGTATGTACCGTATATATATTCATATGCATGTAGTAAAAAACGGTTATTTCAATATTACAAACAGACACTCCAATTTTATTTATATGTATAGATATGTATAGATGTACAATAAATATAAGTAAATAAATAATATTCTACTACAATTCTTAATAAACGGATCAGCTACAAAAATATGCCGAAAAGTAAAATGGAATAAAGACTTAGATGTTTTGTAGTTCATAAACTAAATTGCTGGTATTAACTTTTTTTCTCTCTTTCGAAGATTGCTACGAGTAAACAAAATGATTCATGCTAATAAAAACGTTGCAAGGTCAGCCAAATGCATTATGTTGGAGTTTGCCTAATGATCCGATCATTATGGCTGGCAGGTTTGAATAGCTTACGTAATATGGTATTCATTTCATAATAAATTTGTTTTGACTACTTCCACGTACGAATGAATGTTGATTCTACATGAAAGAGAAACGACAAGGGAAGAATGGCGACAGGTAGCTACGAGAATCGTTTTATTGTGACCTTCGTAAGTTACCAATCCATTTTTTTCAATCTACTTTAAGTTTAAGTTAGGAAAATGTTTGTTTTTTTTAATTGATGACTGGATTACAAAAAAAAAACAGTTTTCTTTTTTATGTAAAGTTTGACGGACCTTAAGTTTTTATTAATGAGTCAGTATTAATTAATTATCAATTAGTCTGAAATTGATTTATAAATTGTGTTGATTGCGGTGCATACTTATAAGTAAAGCTATCTCCTGGTGTTGTGTATATGTTATTATGTACCCTGATGGTTGTATGTAGACGACACTGCCATCAAGTGAACCGTCATCCTTCCTGCACTTCTCACTAAAGGGAAGACCATAAATAAAATATATATTATTGCAATAGGCTAGTTGACAAAATTTGGAAATTAGTTTAAAACTATAGCTTAGCATCTATTTCACCCCAAAAATATATTATTTTAAGAAAAATAGGTCTTTTACATAAGTATTTTGAGTTTTTAGAAATGAACTTGAAATTGACCGCGAAAAAGGCCAAGACTGTCATGGCGTCTTGAATGACGTCACACCTCGCGAAACAGTCGTGTTTGTTTGACAGTCAATTGTGTCAATAACAGCTACAACATGGCGTTTTGCGAGGTGTGACGTCACGCTTCCATGCGCTTCTCTGATTGGTGTTTAATGTCACGTGATTAAACGCCTCATTTCGTCGATTTTATTTTCCAAAAACATTATTAATCTTTTATTATTTTAATAGAAAAGTTGTTTTTTTGTTTACTAATTATCATGGTTAATCATTAGAAACTCTAAGCCATCCGATTTATTCTTAGTGGAAACAAGCCTATTCTATAAATATGCCTCTCTCTAAAAGTTCTTGGATAAAACATTACTTTGCTATAATCGTAAATTGAACATGTACAACATATAAAATTTATCTTCGCTTCCAACATTAGCCGCAACTTAAATTAGTTCTAGTGTTCAAGAAAAATCGCCCCCCAGTGTAATTACAGTCAGCGGTAAATACCTTTTGTGTTGTTTGCACAAACTTATTCTTGTATGATAAGTGGTTTACACTTTCTTGATATATTATTATTGCTGTTTTAAGCTTATTACAATATTCTTTCGCTGAAAGCGCACCACAGAAAGAGTTGATTTACTGTATAAGTTTTCGTTGTAGGTATTTGTTTTGCTTTTTTGTGGAAACTATTTTCTTGGAAATCACATTTTTTTGTATGTAACTTTCTCTATGTGAAATTTTTTAAGACAATATTTCTTTAATTAGTGGCATAGCACACAGTGATTCGCAGTTATTTAGGCAGACCCTTACAGATCTTGGTCCTTTGTCAAACGGATCGAGGTTAAAGTTTTTGCTTTAGCGCTCTATCTCAGTGATGCCAGGTTTGATTCCCGTCAGTTCCAATCTTGAAAATAAACTTTTCAAATTCTTGGCCTCTACGTAAATAAAACTCAATGCGCTAGAGTCCATTTCTCATATGTATGTCGCAGTATAATCGGAAGAAACGGATTTTTGCAAAAATTCTAGTAAGATTACAAAACACCGGATAATAGGAAACTAACAACGAATTTTGTAATCATTCGAGGTATTTTCAGGACGATACCGCTTTTCAGACGATACGATTTTCAGACGAATAAACGCTCAATTGTCATAACTCTTGAGCGCTGATTGGCCGAAATGAACGTTACTTACTGACGGATGCACTGATTGACCAATCAGAACAGAGAAGCTAGACATCATTGACCAATCAGCATTTCATTTTCTAATTGTCCTAAACAAATTGGGATTTTTGCAAAGATCCTAAAAGTACCTCGGATTAATACAAAATCCCTTATTAGTTTCCTATTATCCGGTGTTTTGCAATCTTACTAGGATTTTTGAAAAAAACTGTTTTTTCCGATTATACTGCGACATGTATAATATGAATTGTGAATGAATAAATATTTACGAAATTATACTTACATAGAATATTGAATCAAAAACCCGTATCTTTGGTGATTATGTAAGAAATATCTTGTTTAAGTATTCGACTGTATTTCTTATAACATTTTAAATCATGGGCTAATATTAAAAAGTAGTTTCTTTTCGAAAAAAATATAGAAATAAATGTCGTTAATGAAAACACAAATAATAAGAAAATACGTAGTGGCACTCTCATCCAGAAGATGTGAGGCCCTTGAAGGCTATTAGCTTGAGATCCTTACTTTATCATACACACTCCTGAGGTCCGGGTAGATGACCAAATATGTTGTAGGAACTTGTTCGTGACGTTTAGTATGTACTCCACTTAGTAATCTGCCGACGACAAAAAAGTAGATTTTTGCTGAAAGGCACAAGTCGAGCGCCATGCGATATTCTTACCTATAGTGAGCTCGTGTCTGTAACTGAAGGAACAGCTCAAGGATCCGTGATGGGCCCACTTCACTTCTTATCCTATGTTAATGACATGAGCAATTGCATCAGATATAGCACATGTTTTCAACTCGCAGATGACACGTGCCATGTAATACCTCGGATTAACTATAGACTTCAAATTTAACTGGATCCCTCATATCGAACTAGTTTGCCATAAATTAAGATTCCTTGCAAATATTACAATATTAAAAAAATCGCATACCATTTAAGGTGAAACTTATGCTTTATTATGCACTAGCAGAACCCTATATACAGTATGGACTTAGTAGTTATGGTCGAACCTACAAAAGTTATTTAAACAGAATATACAAACTACAAGTAAAAATTGTAAAAACATTAGTCTCGACTAAAATTAAAAATAAATACTACGACGATGAGAACGGTCTTTTTAAGCACTGTAAGATTTTACCAATAAAGAATCAGTTTTCTTTTTCAATACTGAAAGAAAAATTTTTTAACGAGTCCTTAAAAAAATTGATGGAACACCCTGTATGCACTAGAGCTATTTCAAAAAGCGATTACGTACACAGCGCGTAAATAATACGTATGGCGAAAGGACTACCGGTTACATTGTCCCACACCTTATCAACGGCCTACCTTCAGATCTATGTAACAATATATCTATTAAAAATATTAAATTTAAGTTAAAGCAATATTTTTTTAATTTGTAATTAATAGTATATAGTTAGAATTATTAATAATTACAAATGATAAAACGGGATTAAACCTCAGTGTTTTTTAGTTTTATCATTTTACATGTTATTTTATATATTAGCCCTTAAAATTGTTAAAATTAAAAATTAAAAAAAAAAAAAGTATTATTGTCGCAGAATATTAAGAATATAAATCTATATCTATATATTTATCTGATACGGTTTCTACTGATGGAAAGAGCTGTAAACGAGGCAGTTTTATGTGTAATTCAGAAGTGAAAGTAAGATAAGATAAATTAACATATACTGCCGGTCAAAAGTTTGAGACCACTAATAAAAACTTTTGTTAAGGTAAATATTTTGCAAAATATTAGTGATAAAAAGTAATATTGCAACATACTGCATCACATATTGCAACCTAATTAAAAAGGTCATCAAGTTTTAGATGACCTTTAAAATTGGGTTGCAATATGCAATACTGTAATGTGACATAATGTAATAAATTACATTACACAATGATTTTATATTATGTAAAATGACTAGATTCCAAGTTTTTATTTTTTATTTTAACTTACACTTTTTAATTCCAACAAATTGTAATAATAAGATAATTATTACAAAAATAGTAGCTAATAAGCTCATCATGAAATTTTATGCATACACATTGTCAGGGATACAGAAAAAGACATATAAATAGTTTACCTTTAATCCACAAAAAAATGGTCTCAAGGGATTATTTAAAAAAAAATTAAATAAAAAAATTAACGCATAACAAATATATATGAATAATAAAGAATGAATTAATGTTTTAACAGCTAATTAATGTTTTAAAAAGGGTTTGCAGACGAAGTCGCGTACAAAAATTATTTGACAAATAAATGCTCAGTCTTTATTATTAAATTTCGACACGTTTGGTCTACAAGCAATGTGAAGCCACAGTTTTCATAAACTCGTTAAAAATTAACCCCAATATTTAACGTACAACCGTAACTAATAATTTAATTGCAATAATTATGTGATCCAGTGCCGATACTTGTTGATGACAAAATGAATAATAAAGTTAGCGTTAGGGAAATTTCCGGAACAATAAATACACTGCGTTTATGAACGTAAACGCTGTTAGTTTCAGTTTAGTGATCATAAAATGTATGAGTAAGTGACCAGATTGAGTAATTATGATTAACATGCAACACGTTTTATTATATTTTGAAACAAAGGCGTATTATTTTTTTATGTAAATGTTGGCAGGCAGGATGACAGTCCACTTAGTGGTAGTTTCACTTAGATGATCTTTTCAATTAGGTTGCAATATCTGATACAGTCACTAGTCACGTTCAAAATGGCGAAACGGAGTGTGCCCTGTCATTATTTGCCAGATCCAGACCAGTGAAAAGTTCATTATTCAAGTTACCCAGGACCCCAGACCGGCCTGACCTGCCGGGAGTCTTACCCAGGACTCCTGAGACAGTGTTAAAGCAAGCACCTTATCCTCTTTCGTTAGTCCTACTTTATAATTAAAATAATCTTCCTTCGAAATACATGATGTTGCTTTAGACAAGGAAAGTTAAGACGCAGTTAATGATCACCTCTGAAGCAAGTAGTTGTTCTGCGAACAATGTGCCATTGTTGGAAAGAGTCTCAAAAGACATCTATTAGCATTCAGAGAGAAGGTACATCTTAATTGTTTATTCACGGTGTCGAGCCTGAAAAGCCTAATATTACACAAAACCAGAAGTACAACTTCAAAGCTGAAAGATTCAACATAACATTACGACTTGACAATGTTTTAAAATGTACCACTGTATATTTTGTTGCCTAGGTATATTTTAAAAAAATGTGTGTGTCAGCTCCGACACACGACTAGAGTTTACTCTTCACGAACGATTATAAAATTTAAATTTTCACAATTCGAACACGCCGAAAGAACAACATTGTTCTTTTTTTAAATAATATTGTGTGAATGGCGCAATATTTATGAAATTTTAGATATTCTAAAATATTCAAAATTAGAACGTAACTATATATATGTGCAAATCGATTCTTAAGGTGTATAACGCCGATTTGGCCTTGAATTATTAGGCGAATTTCCCCGCGCCACCCTCTACAAGAGATCGACCGCACAGAGATGGCAAAGAGTAGTATGGAGACTAGACGACAAAGGCACGACATAGTCGACTGCCTTACTTTACTACAAATACCTACAAATTTATAATTATTTACAATGTAGAAGGATAATTCAGTAACAATGAAGCGTGTTTTGTTATTTAGGTAGTAAATTATGTTACCTAGTAAAAATTTTTACCCGTCTGCGCCACAACGAGGGTTATGTTTTTAGAGTGTATAGCGGCGCGCTCCAGGCTTCGCCCGGGGTGTATTTTTTTCTAAAATAAACGTTGCCTAAGTTACTCCTTATTAAATCAGCTACCTGCCAATAAAAGTCCCGTCAAAATCGATCCAGCCATTTCAGAGATTAGCCGGAACAAACAAACAGACAGACAGACAGACAGACAAAAATTGTAAAATATGTTATTTTGGATATTTTGGATTTTTTCTAAAATAAAAGTAGCCTAAGTTACTCCTTATTAAGTCAGCTACCTGCCAATAAAAGTCCCGTCAAAATCGGTTCAGCCATTTCAGAGATTAGCCGGAACAAACAAACTGACAGACAGACAAAAATTGTAAAATATGTTATTTTGGATGTTATTTTGGATTTTTTCTAAAATAAAAGTAGCCTAAGTTACTCCTTATTAAGTCAGCTACCTGCCAATAAAAGTCCCGTCAAAATCGGTTCAGCCATTTCAGAGATTAGCCGGAACAAACAGACACCCAGACAGACAAAAATTGTAAAAAATGTTATTTTGGATTTTTTCTAAAATAAACGTAGCTTAAGTTACTCCTTATTAAATCAGCTACATGCCAATAAAAGTCCCGTCAAAATCGGTCCAGCCATTTCAGAGATTAGCCGGAACAAACAAACAGACAGACAGACAGACAAAAATTGTAAAATATGTTATTTTGGATATTTAGGATTTTTTTCTAAAATAAACGTAGCCTAAGTTTTACTCCTTATTAAATCAGCTACCTGCCAATAAAAGTCCCGTCAAAATCGGTCCAGCCATTTCAGAGATTAGCCGGAACAAACAAACAGACAGCCAGACAAAAATTGTAAAATATGTTATTTTGGATGTTATTTTGGATTTTTTCTAAAATAAAAGTAGCCTAAGTTACTCCTTATTAAATCAGCTACCTGCCAATAAAAGTCCCGTCAAAATCGGTTCAGCCATTTCAGAGATTAGCCGGAACAAACAGACACCCAGACAGACAAAAATTGTAAAAAATGTTATTTTGGATTTTTTCTAAAATAAACGTAGCTTAAGTTACTCCTTATTAAATCAGCTACATGCCAATAAAAGTCCCGTCAAAATCGGTCCAGCCATTTCAGAGATTAGCCGGGACAAACAAACAGACAGACAGACAGACAGACAGACAAAAATGGTAAAATATGTTATTTTGGATGTTATTTTGGATTTTTTCTAAAATAAACGTAGCCTAAGTTACTCCTTATTAAATCAGCTACCTGCCAATAAAAGTCCCGTCAAAATCGGTTCAGCCATTTCAGAGATTAGCCGGAACAAACAGACACCCAGACAGACAAAAATTGTAAAAAATGTTATTTTGGATTTTTTCTAAAATAAACGTAGCTTAAGTTACTCCTTATTAAATCAGCTACATGCCAATAAAAGTCCCGTCAAAATCGGTCCAGCCATTTCAGAGATTAGCCGGGACAAACAAACAGACAGACAGACAGACAAAAATGGTAAAATATGTTATTTTGGATGTTATTTTGGATTTTTTCTAAAATAAACGTAGCCTAAGTTACTCCTTATTAAATCAGCTACCTGCCAATAAAAGTCCCGTCAAAATCGGTTCAGCCATTTCAGAGATTAGCCGGAACAAACAGACACCCAGACAGACAAAAATTGTAAAAAATGTTATTTTGGATTTTTTCTAAAATAAACGTAGCTTAAGTTACTCCTTATTAAATCAGCTACATGCCAATAAAAGTCCCGTCAAAATCGGTCCAGCCATTTCAGAGATTAGCCGGGACAAACAAACAGACAGACAGACAGACAGACAAAAATGGTAAAATATGTTATTTTGGATGTTATTTTGGATTTTTTCTAAAATAAACGTAGCCTAAGTTACTCCTTATTAAATCAGCTACCTGCCAATAAAAGTCCCGTCAAAATCAGTTCAGCCATTTCAGAGATTAGCCGGAACAAACAGACACTGACAGACAAAAATTGTAAAAAAATGTTATTTTGGTGTATGTACTCATATATGGTGTATGTACGTATATAATTATATTCATATGCATGTAGTAAAAAACGGTTATTTCAATATTACAAACAGACACTCTAATTTTATTTATATGTATAGGTGTATGTATATTTCTTTATACGAATATAAAATATATGGTAAAAGAGCCAAACAACAGTTTTTAACAAAACTAACAATTTTTTTAATTTTCAGTAAAAACAATTGAGTTTTTGCACCAACCGTGCAAACTTCGCGTGGTACGTTTTGTTTGGGTAACTAATGCCGGCGGTAATATTTTTTTTTTAAATTTTGATATTTTTTTTCAAATTCACCAAGTGAGTAAAGTGACAAGAAATTGAGACAAAAAGTGTTTTTTTTTTTTCATTTTGATAAAGATTACGAACTTTTTAAAGCGAAAATCTTGCTTCTTCAATTTTTTCAAAAAATCTATCGATTGGGACCCCGGGGTGGTCCGAGGGGGGCGTCAAATTTTTTATCTCGTCGAGACGTCCCCGATGAGCCCAAACATGACCCGGCTGTGACGCTTACGGTCTAGGGGGTCCGAGGGGGCGTCAAATTTTTTATCTCGTCGAGACGTCCCCGATGAGCCCAAACACGACACGGCTGTGACGCGCCGTTTCCGAGTTACGGTCGGGGGGGTCCGAGGGGGGCGTCAAATTTTTTATCTCGTCGAGACGTCCCCGATGAGCCCAAATACAACCCACCTGTGACGCGCCGTTTCCGAGTTACGGTCGGGGTGGTCCGAGGGGGGCGTCAAATTTTTTATCTCGTCGAGACGTCCCCGATGAGCCCAAACATGACCCGGCTGTGACGCTTACGGTCTAGGGGGTCCGAGGGGGGCGTCAAATTTTTTATCTCGTCGAGACGTCCCCGATGAGCCCAAACACGACATGGCTGTGACGCGCCGTTTCCGTGTTACGGTCGGGGGGGTCCAAGGAGGGAGCTGTCAAAAATGTCGCTTTTTTTGGTGCCGATCACCCTCTATGACATTCCGCAAACGCCACCCTTCTATCCCTCATAGTTTCCGAGAACCGCTCACCAACTTTTTACCAGAACGGTGTACCGAGGATATCGGATTTTTCTGGAGGTCACGGGGGTGTCCCCTACGCGACCACCTACAATAGGGAAACCTCCCACCGCTCCTTCTAGGAGAACAATTCGATGAGTCACTTGATACGTGAGTGGGAATCCGGCTTTATAGTGGCTTTATTTATTATTTATTTATTTATTAGGCTTATTAATTTATATTGTATTAATTAATAATTAATTATTGTTAATATTAATTAATTTAATTAATTAAAATTCATGAACTTTCCTTCCTCTTTTGGTTTATTTTTGATATATTACAATTTTGCCTCCTTTGCTTACTTCCTATCTTTATTAAATTTAAATAACAAGTATATATACAGATGAATTATTAATTGAATATTCAAATTGAATATTTCAGATTATTAAAAAATTGATTATTATATTACAACATAATTTATATTTAGTTTTTAAATATTTAATTACCTAGTAAGACAAAAAAGAAAACCTATTAATATATTATATTATATACACTATCATGCACTGTCTGTTCTGCCACTAAAATGTTTATTCTTTGTTTATTATGTAAAAATTAATAATTTGATGAAGCGCAACGCGGCACAGGTCCGTCTAGCATCACGACTCGCCCCGCACTGATTTTATGGACGAGAACGGGCTAGCGCCGAGTAAGTGGGGAAATATTTTTGATAAAAACATTATATAAAATTCAATTTTACGAATTTTCAAAAAGCGCTTTCAACAAATCATGCTACATTGTTATCTTCATAAGTGTACAAAATTTCATAATCTTTTGATAAATATTGTAGAAGTGAGATTGTTATAACTGAAAATAAAAGGGGTGAGTTTAGAATTTTTTTCCTGAATCAATTTCAATAAAATAAAAATTTTAATCCCAACAAATCATTCCTCATATCTTGTAGATAAACATATATTTTTTTCGCTGAAGAAAAGGTGTATATATAATGAATAATACTGTTACAAAATGTTGCAAAAATTTAATTTTTTGGAAGGATAAGCCTTAAGGAGTAATCTCCAAAAAAGAAGAATCATTGTGAGAAAAAAAAAACAGATTATTGACAATATTATAAGGTTAATTAAGAAAAAGGAAAAGTTTTTGAAAAAAAAAAAAAACATTTTAAAGCAGCTAAAAAATGCTGCAGGGCGTGAGAGAGTTATATTTAACTCTATATTTACCTAATAAAAACTCTATATCTAACTAATACTGTTGATTCTTCTTTGCCGTTAATATATTTATATATATATTTTTATTTTATTAGAAAATAATGTTATTGGCAACGCCAAAAATTCAAAAAGAGTCAATTTTTAACAGACTTAATGCAGCACCAATGAAGCAGCCTTAATGTTACAGCACAAATTTGTTCCTAATGTTTAAACTTACACAACTTAAGTTTGTGCACTGATTGATCCGTGTGCGGTGTTTAAAATAAATTAGTCAAACGCTAAATGGACTGACAAACACAGTACATAAATCATTCAACCCTCGAGCGGGATTTTGCGATCACTAGAGAATTTTCTAACACAAGCGAATCAGTTCCCTCTTACATTATTGGCCGACATCAAAGTAAGTATTCCTGTGGCTCTAATAAAATTTGCGCCTATAAATTAACGAGTACTCTAACTGATTGATCTAAAAAATCAACACATTACTTTAACCATTCACTTTGTACAATGTTTCAAACATGAATGAGTATGTATTGAATTTCAGTATCAGCCTGAATATGGTACATTACAATCAGGTATATCATTTACATACGTTATATAAGGCTTCCCCTCTGTGTTTAGGTTTAGGTTAGGTTTAACTGATAATCTAGCCAACTGATTTAGGCTTATTTAGTTTTAGATTTTAGTTTAGTTTAGTTTTAATTAGTGCAAGTTGGACCAGGATTCAACCCTGCATGAGACGAACTTTTGTCCCTTATATAGATAATATAGATAATTTAAATAACCCCTATTAATATTATATAATAAATGTGAAAGTAGCTGTCTCAAAAAAATGCATATTTTGTAATAACTGACATCACCAGCTTTCAACTATAAATTTATGTTCTTAACTCTAACTATATAATATTGAAATTAGTTCAATTACCTTATTGTATTGTGTCAAACATAAATAAATAAATTCAAGTGAAATAACTGGATTTGTTATTTTGTATGTCGACAAAGTACATATTATCGCTTGTATCATCTATTAACGCTTGAAATACTAAACAGAATGTGACAAACACTTCAAGTTAGCTCTGTATTGCATTTTTCTTATTAAATGTTATGTCTTCAAACACTTCAAAATTTTACTTGTAACTGATAATTTTACTTCTAATTGGGAGTCTAGGATGACTTCATAGAAATCAATTTAGTTGTTTAAAATATAATAGTAAGATATTTATATGTTTTAAATGTTTAGAATGAATAGATTAAATTTTAAGAATAGGTTGAGAATTCAGTATAATGTAATCGCCCAAGTATTATTATGGAAATATTATTTATTACCTAAGCACTATTATTGAAATATCTATTGTATAGTTGAATCAGTAAGTTGAAGTGACAGATAGTAGGAAGGTTCTCGAGAAAATGGCCACCGACATAGTGGATAGGCGGCCTAATAGAATTGTGAGTCGAGGATGGATCTAGGCTGCTTCTGACTGGTCCTATTGGAAAATAGGCCTAAGCCCTACAGCTGAGATCTTTTTTATGATGCTATACTAAAATGATGATGATCTATTTTAGTATAGCATAATGGAAAAAAAGTAAGATTCAGGAATATTCAACAGAATCAGAATTAGAGTTTGGTCCTCAAAATCAGACGTTATTACGTCAGAGTTGCAATACGTCAGAGTTTCAGAATGACAGAGTTTCATAATGTCAGAGTTTCAAGTGACAGCTCTTCAGTAAATGAAATCAGTAATGAAGCAGTTGGTCTAAGTCTAATTCTAAGTTTGGTCCTCAAAATCAGACGTTATTACGTCAGAGTTGCAATACGTCAGAGTTTCAGAATGACAGAGTTTCATAATGTCAGAGTTTCAAGTGACAGCTCTTCAGTAAATGAAATCAGTAATGAAGCAGTTGGTCTAAGTCTAACTCTAAGTTTGGTCCTCAAAATCAAACGTTATTACGTCAGAGTTGCAATACGTCAGAGTTTCAGAATGACAGAGTTTCATAATGTCAGAGTTTCAAGTGACAGCTCTTCAGTAAATGAAATCAGTAATGAAGCAGTTGGTCTAAGTCTAACTCTAAGTTTGGTCCTCAAAATCAAACGTTATTACGTCAGAGTTGCAATACGTCAGAGTTTCAGAATGACAGAGTTTCATAATGTTAGAGTTTCAAGTGACAGCTCTTCAGTAAATGAAATCAGTAATGAAAAGTATTTTTCTGAGCAACAAGCATTACCTGATGATAATAACGATGACCTATGGGAAATCCTGTTGGAATGCATTAGCCCAAACAATGCTTCGTTAAATCTATGAATGTCAACTCATTTTGCTATGTCTGTTTTTTTTTGCAATGTGTTTGGGTCCGGGGTTAAGGAACCTCATATTAACACGTGATTGGTTTTATTTGTAGCATCCTTAAGGTATTAAGGACCATAAGTTCTATCCTCTTATATAGCGGTAAGTGTAATTGAGTAAATTTGACGAGCCTTTTTAATTGGTCGAGTAGTTGAGGTGCCAAGGCTCTCTCTCAAGGATCCCGGATTTGTTTCCCGGCAGGGCCAACTTGGAAATGTACTTCAAGGCTGCTGTTCTGGGTCTTTCAAGTAGTGGCGGGGCACACTGCGTTTAGCAGTCATATGGGAAGCCTGTCTGGCGACAGTAACAACTGAATGAGTAAGGAAATTATCTTTTGCTGTTGCTAAGCGCAAAACTCGAGAACGGCTGGGCCGATTTTAATTCTGTCTTCACTCACGAATAGAGGGATAATCAGGGAAAGTTTTCACGTAAAAAAAAATTCACCCCGGGCGAAGCCGGGAGCGGACCGCTAGTATTAGTATAAAACAATGTCGCCTCTCGCCGTCTGTCCCTCTGGAAACTTTAAACTACGAAACGGATTTTAATACGGTTTTTACTTATGGAAAAAACATTAGACTAGGAAAGTTTTTTATATATAATTTGCAAAAAAAACTGCACCCGTGCGAAGCCGGGTCGCTAGTTAAAAAAATATACATAGCAAAATTAGTCCTACATTGTTACTCAACATAGTAATTAACATGTGGTTCAGATACACGATCAGAAAATTGATTAATTACAGATAATTCAATTGTGATTGACAATTAATTGAAGCAATAATTAAAGTTTGCTGATGACATCATTAACTTCTACTAATTACTCTGATTTGATGAAGATCTGTATTATATTAGTTTCATCGTTAATGAAATGGTAGTTTCAATGTCATTTTAAATAATTTTAATTTTATGTTATGTAAGACATTTTTTGTATCATACAATTTATGATATAACCTAACCTATTATTATTATTTCGACAACAACACAACACACACAGTTTGTACAAGTTGTACAAACTTATGCAACATTAATTATTAAAGACCTACTGCTTAGTTTTTTTTTAATTTTTATATCAGCTATTTGTGGTTGTCAATTCATTCATGTAAATTTCACTATCACAATATTCGAAAGTTTATAACGGCTTAGTCAGAAATTAACTTACACATATTTAAAAACCTAATAGAATTTGTTTCTATTAGGTTATTTTTTTAAGCATCCACTGGTGGTTTGGAGGAAGAATGGTAATGGAAAATTTCGTCAAAAACAGTTCGTATGTTTTCCAATTTTCATAATTATATTATAAACTAGCTGGTGCCCACGACTTCGTCTGCGTTGAAAAATATTAAGTAGCCTATCCTGTGTCCCGTACGTCCAAATGTTTATCTACCAAGTTTCATGAAAATCAGTTAATTCGTTTCAGAGTTATGGAGGAACATACATACATACAGAAAAAAATTCTAAAAATCGTCAATTTAGTTTCAGTATCATGTATAGAGCCTATAAACACGATATCTCTGAAAACAAAGTAACTTACTCCATGACCGACCCTTACAGATTTATTATTAGTATTGATAAAAAAATTAAGCTTATACTTTAATTTATGCTAAATCTCATAAAGATCGCTTCAGTAGGTAACAGACAAAAGAAGGCAGACACAATGTGAAAAGGCAAAAGACAGATAGATAAAGTTACATGTATAATATGCAAACTATAAATAGACTAGAGCACTCAGACTAATTATTTCGTACCGTAGGGTTTAACCTTACATTAGATTATATATTCATGACCTAATGATCAATGTTTGTGTGCATACAAGACTTACGAGGTAAGTAAGGTAAGTAAACGACGTAATCTTCACAAAATGAAGATATTAAACTTTTATAAATTTGCAAGCAATATTCCGTCGCGGCATGGTGACTATGGCTTTTCTCCTTTGTTTGTCTACCAACATTTCCTCTAATATCCGACACAATGTTCCACCTTATTATACACAGTGAGTCACTTCAATATAAAGATGTCAGATATTTTCTCGTGTATTTTATATTTTATCTGTTTTTACATGACACATTTCGCTGTAATAGTTTTTGAAAACTACCCTTTAAAACGGAAGTGAAGCAACGCGAAATTGCTATTTGCCACCCGACTTCAATAAAATGTCAGTCGTATATGTAAAGCCATCTCGTCGACAAAATCAAGTAATATCAAAGCTCAAGCATAGATGAAAGATTGAAAAATCATTTCGACGGTTATTCAGACAGGAGGGTGTGTCGCAATATTGAAAACGTGCTCCGAACTTTATAGAACACTTATCTATATCAAGAAAATAATTGTATTATTACTTTTATCGCGAAAGTTATTCGTAAAGAAAATATATTCTGAAATATAAGAAAAAGAACAAACCAGAAAGATCGTTCAATCAAAATTGAAACCGACTCGTGTATTGCGTGAGCCATTCCCGATAACATTTTGTGATAAGTAAGTAAAAATCTAGTCGTAACTAAATAAACATGTGAATGAACTAACTTTTATTTGTAATGTAATTCTATGCCAAGTGATTTTGAACGTCAACAAAAACAGAATAATTTCATTAAAATACTCACGTATTGCCTTCACGATAGGAAAATATCTAATATTATAGACCTTAAAGTTTGTGAATATGAAGATGAACTGAACGGATTTTGGTGAAACCTGACTATGATATAGTTTATATAATTATCAAAACATCACATATGCTACATAAGACTACACACTCGCGTACAAAAGCTAGCTATCTAAGTAAACTAAGTAAAACAACTATAAGTAAACTTAGTTTCGTTATACAGTTTTATGTGCAATCGCTACATCAAGTCATTTTTCTGAGTCTTTGCCATATCGTCCATATAAGTTTATTTTCAATACGTTACTTCACAGTTAAAATGCACTACGTTAAATAGTGCATGATTATCTCATTATAGCACCCAAGTTGTGTTTTAATCAATACTAATAATAAATCTGTAAGGGTCGGTCATGGAGTAAGTTACTTTGTTTTCAGAGATATCGTGTTTATAGGCTCTATACATGATACTGAAACTAAATTGACGATTTTTAGAATTTTTTTCTGTATGTATGTATGTATGTATGTTCCTCCATAACTCTGAAACGAATTACGAATTAACTGATTTTCATGAAACTTGGTAGATAAACATTTGGACGTACGGGACACAAGATAGGCTACTTTATATTTTTCAACGCGGACGAAGTCGTCGGCACCAGTTAGTCTTAAATATTAATGATGTGTCATCAGCAAACAATACAATATCGTGTTTACTTACGGAATGAGGTAAATCATTAATATTGAATAGGAACAAAAACGGACGGAGAATCGCAGAATCTGCAGATCTTTAGAAATCTGCAGGAGTTTAGTTTATGTGCAGCAGTCTTAGAGCGTCATAGAATAACAAAGTTAACAAAAATTGTGATACTTTTTAACGTCATATTCCATGTAAAACAGTAAGGTAGGCAAAAGGTGGCCTTAAACGAGGAGTTATAGCAAAACAGTGCGTGCACGCTCAATTTAATACAATTTCCGCTGCGCCGCACCGAACTGTTTTTGTTCGACGGTCACGCCATTGTAACTATCGATAAACCTCTACGCTTATTCGATGCGCACTTTTAATAGTAATATTTCAATCATAACTAAACTACATATATATAAGCTAATCTTAAATTTCTTCTCAATGCTAAATATCTGCGGTTGTCGTGTTATGTACAGAAAGAAATGCATATAATTCATATCACTCTTCCCATTAGTGAAACCGTATCAAAATTTATCAAGTTTAATAAAATGAAAAATCTAAGAATGGTAAGAATAATTGATGTAGAAGTTCTGGAAGTACTTGATAACACTTCTGGGAGTCAAAAAGGAGACGGTGGAAGACTGCTGAAAAGTCATAGCTACCTGACAGTACAGAAGTAAAGTTGTTTTTTCTTTAAAGAAAACCTTATAGGCATTTTAAGTTAAAATAAACTTCAAAATAACATATTACGATAATAGCTTAACCGCAGGTAAATCAAGATCTCGTGTATCTTGTCATCCAATACGAAGCTACCTACGCCAATTACGCTCAAGACTGAAATGTCATAAACAAAATTCAACCATAAATCGTTGTTGACTAGGTATATATTTCAATGACAATTTCTAATGCTAACGTTATAAAGCGAGTGTAAGATTGTACACAACATTATCTGCTAAGTATACGTAAATAGTTTGACCTCAGTGCTTATTTATTTTTAGTTCGTTTCTGTAAGAGACGTAGGCATTTGTGGGACATGTATAAACATATGACACAACTTGACATTAATTAAGAATATACTGGACGTTTCCTCTTTTTCTTTTACACGAAAATTGACAATCCGATATTTTGGTTAAAGTCGGATAAAAAACAAATTCCTGTTAAGGTGTGTCCAGACTAATGATAAAATCCGTGCTATTTAAAATCTATACTTATATTATAAATGTGAAAGTAACTCTGTCTGTCTGTCAGTAAGGTATAAGCATAACCAACAAATTCACTTTCTCTTCATAACTATAGATAAGGTTTATTTTAATAGTATTCTAAACTAAATTTATGTTTAAAGTAACAATTCGTCTAAGGGTCTTTTACCAACTAAAAGCAAAGTGTTGATTAGTTACTTTTCAAGTAACGCTAATTGGCGAGTAAATGTTACGAGTATCTTGTTTCAATTTCATTGTAATTACCCTTGAGTAATGCTACTCGAAGATGGTGAAACTCGTACACTTATTATCGGTGACTTTAAATGGCGGTTAGCCTACTTGACACTTTACTCAGAGATGGTGAAATAGGCCCTAAGCTTTGTAACATTAAATATTATCTCTATTTACAAAATAACAGACTTCATTTCATCCCATCAATACTCAGAAATATTAAAGTGCAATGCCATAGTTATTTTTCCCTTCGTGTGTTTGACGCGGATCCACGTTCAAAATTTTCGGTGCGTTGTGTGTCTAAACGTGGATCCACGTCCATACAACTTGACTATTGAGAAACGATATTGTGGCTTATTTTATAAGTATATAGGCTTAATTTACACATACTACACAGCGCACAGCGCCATGTTACCGAAATCTCGCAGTATTTTGCGCAGGATTTTAGCCGCCGGGCAGACTAGAGCACAAGCCAAACACACTAACACCTCTTCATGTGTTAATAGTTGATAGACGGATCTACAATTTACATAAAATAGAGAATATTGCCTGCCCTTTATCTCGCCGAACACAATATTACGCATATTCATATTAGTTCGTTCATATTAGTTGCTTATATTACCAACGTAATAACCAATATTAAACTTGTAGTTAGGTTGTATACTTTACAGTCCCGTCAATGCAAGGCTTTATGCCTCCAGGCCTGTACGAGTAATAGGACTACTAACCATAGTTTGATACACAGCTCGTTAGTATGGGTACAATGGTTTGCGATGCATCATCTAACAATACATTAGTTCCTGTAACACCTCACAATGCAAACACAACTGACCCTGTTTGTTGCGTGCTGAATGCAAAAGCGATGACACTGCATTTTTACATGTATTTACTATATTACTAGGAGGTTTTCTCTTTATTTATTCTATTTTATTACTAACTATGGCCGTGACCTTCGTACGCATTGTACTTAATTAGTTTTTGGAAAATCCCACAGCAACATAACCATTTTCCATGATAAAATTTAAACTATATGAGTATCTATGTGCCAAATTTCATTCAAATTCGTTTAGCCGTTTTAGTGTTAAAGAGTGACAAACAAAAATTATATAAATATAAAAAAAAATTAAAATAAACCGAAACGTAAGCTTTAAGTTAGTTAATACAAAAATATTATTAAACGAAAAGAGAGTTCGGCTCCATTCGTATTTATTCATCGAATCGTTTGATGTTTTGATGGTCAATTTGGTGGTACATGAATATTGTTTTCCCTTATAACACAAGATGGAATTGGAGCCTCATTGGAGCTGCCAACTAATAGGACAAAAGATAAGAACAGAGGAGTGTCTCATTAGTAGAAACCAATGCTGTTTAATGACGAACAACAAAACTACAAACATGCTCGAAGTCTTCTTACAGAAGACCACCACTTGTGCTAAACAACGAAAAAAACCTGACACCAATATAATTTGGTCAGAGACTATATACTATAATAATTTGATCACATAACTGATTATTTGGAAATAAGTAAATAATATATACCTATTTTACTTGTATACTTTTTTGTAGAACAAAAAATACAGCTGTTACAATTAACATGGCTATTTATAACACGAAGTAAGTAGGTATACGATGTAAGTATTTTAATACTTAGCTATATAATATAATTGAACCGATAGATACGGGCTTTATCATGACATGACAGTATAAGTGAGAGTTTTAATTTTATTACAGTTTTCACATTTTCCACCTAACATTATTCACATATTAATGACATTCCATGACGTGGAAATGATAACATTCAGTAAAATATTGTTATTTTACATCATATTTTAATTGTGAAATTCAATTTTTATTATCAAGTATATTCATAATTTAATGTAAATAAAGTAGGTATACAAATTATACATAATTACAAAGAACTTATACATTTTTCACAAATTAAAGAGCCATTAAAGAAGCAATGTTTGTATATTAATGGCAAGGTTGCGAAGCCGGGCTTAGGTCGCTAATATAGTTTAAATAAACGAATGATTCATACATAGTTGGCCACACATTCACTTCACGGCTACAAAGACAATTACGCAAAATGCTCATTCATGAAATTCTATCTGATAAGGGCCATACGAGTCGTTGGTGGTCTAAGTTCTGACCGGACTTATTGGAAACTAGCGACTCGTTCCCGGCTTCGCCCGGGTGCATTTTTTTTTACGTAAAAACCTTCCCTGGTTATCCCTCTATCCATGAGTGAAGACAGAATTAAAATCGGCCCAGTAGCCTATGTTACTCCTGACGACCCCCTCTTCATGTCTGCAAAGTTTCATCGAAATCGCTTCAGCCGTTTCTGAGATTACCCCGGACAGACAGACAGACAGACAAAAATTCTAAAAAAAGTTATTTACGTTTTAACAGCATGCGAATGACTCTCTAAGCTTAGTTTGAGGCAGTTTTTCGCAAATCACAGACAGAAATTTATATAGATTATTATAGTTTTCTGTTTGTTAAGCCTTAAATAGGTTAGAATCGTTTACTTCCATATCAGAAAATGCTAAGTCTAGCGTTGAAATTCTTCCATTTAATTTTAATTTTAACTGGATACCCTGAGAGAAAAAAAATTATCTGTTATACTATCAATTCTGTTATGAAATTTGAAAAATATCATCACATTTAGTCGTCAAACTTTCATTTTGAAAATTTTAGGGTTTTCATGTCAATTTCATTATCGAGATTGATCGAATGGAAACGGTTGTTGCTGGTTATTCTATCTAATATAGGAAATTCTAATATAGTGCCTGAAATATATAATGATTTATATCATTATATAGATATGGATAGCTCATCCATTACTCAGGCACCAAAACAAAACCAGAGTAATTTTACTTCTCTAAAGGGGATGATAACAGTGCAGTCCCAGTCGGCCAAGCCAGGCAGTCTATTAAATTTATTAGAATTTATTGAACTATTGTTTTATAAAGTCATAATTGTCAGGCGATCCATTCTCCATCCTTTTAAAATACGAAGAGTATGCATTAAACAATGTATGTACATTGTACATGCAAGGAAAGTGGCATAAGCAAGTTAATTAGCTTAGTTAGTATGCATAAAATTTGTGGCAACATTTTTTTTAGTTGATCCATGTGGTCCATAAATTCACGATATTTAGTGGGTTTTTTTTAAACTATTTAGTGGTGGACAATCATAGAGGTCGCTTAAAGTCTGTCTTCTCATAGAAGAGAGATACATCATACTTTTCGTCCCGAAAATCCCTTCTCTCCAGGCCTTTTTAGATAGTTATGGGAGAGGCCTAAGTCCAGCAGTGGATTTCCTATGACTTATGATGAATTAGATATTTATCAAAGAAGGAACTAGGTATAAAATAATGTTCAATATTCTATTGGAATATCTGAAATTATTGAAAACAAGCTTTGCCCAGCTTTTGACAGCTTATGTTGGTAGGGATAAGTGGAATTCCTATCACTACCAGGGGATCCCCCTGCTAGGGATAGGGGAACGGGCGAATTTCTCGAGTAAAAGAGATTACTAGTCTTCTTTCAAAACTTAGGGTTGTAACTACTCGTAATTGATTACTTTATAAAACAAGGAAGAAAAAAAAGAGTAAAAACAAAAATCTTTAATTTATGTTAGCAATGCACAAAATTCAGTTAATTAACTATTCAAGAAAATAAAACCACTTAATTTTACAGAATTAAAACAAAATATTTTCATTGAATATTACTTACTCAAATACTTACGTGACATATTATATAAACAAAAAGTAAGTTAAGTATTGTATTGAATTTATGCACGTATACAGACGTGCACTTAACGTAAACTTTTTTTCTTTAATTTTATTACTTGTTTAAAAAGAAATGTTTTAATTTACCTCAATTTAAACGTGACAATATTAAAAAATATTTTTATTGATTGCATAACATTATTATAATTTTTTTGTATTGTATATTATATACCTAACTAAATGCTATCTTTCTTATTTATGTAAGTCTTTAATATACCTTGATGACTTACAGTAAGCTACTTACTTTGATTGAATAAAGAAATTAACTTATGTGCTTAACTCCTTGAGCATAATAGCACATGTGCTGTTATTTCACGATTGTCTTCCGTATCTATTGCGAAACGCAGAGTACGTTCCACTAATAATAATCTTCTTAATATTTTTTTATGTTAAGTTGATAGACAGGCTGACGATCCATATAAGGATTAAGTATAAGGGATGTGGAAGGGGTAGAAACGTGTACTCTCGCATCCCTTAATCACTCACTGAAACCCCAGCACATATTATTTTTCACTGTGGTATTCTGTAAGTGGGTGGTCACTGCCGCCAAATGGCCTGGCGAAATGACTACGTAACGCAGTGTACCCTGCCTCATGGATCCACGGTTATTGCCACTTCAAGTTACTAATCCGTCGGGTTATGTAATATATATTACTTTGTATGTATGTTATGTATATGATTTTCTAAATTCTGATTCAATCTCGCAGAGCCACCACAATTTTCTTTCCTGTGTCAAATTGTCCTCAGCCAAATTGTGTCATGTATAAATGATAATATCCAGGTTTTCTGTTTAATGTGTTCAATACAGTTCAACTTCTGCATGTTAAGATTACTGCATGTTCGAGTGCAGTGAATGCGTCTAGAAATGATGGTTGAACAATACCGGTATGCAGTAATGCAATGCGGTGAAACAGTTATGCCTTCTGCACTCAACTACTGTGCCTATGAACATGCATTTTCTTGAATAGTATTTAATAATAATAAAAAAACAATTAAATTCTGGTCTTGTTAAAAAGAAATCTCTGGAATAAAAAGTAAAAATTTTCAATTGATGAACATGGCTCATTAAGTTTAATTAACACATACTGCATAGTATTTGTTCCACGTAAAAAACTGGTTTATTTTCTTGAGTAACTTTCCTGTTATTAATTGGTCTCTTTAAGTGTAAATATAGCCACAAAGCACATGACAAATTATAAACAGGTTTCCAATACAAATGCATCATAGAATTTGTTGTATTTGATCCGTTAAAATTAAAAACTTAGATTTCAAAGGCGAGATTTTTTTATTTAAATATCAGCAAGTAGTTCCACATGATTTTAGTTGGCTACTGTAAAAACGATAAAGGATGATGGGATGAGGAAATCATAATGGCATATCTTAGTCATTCATCGAAAGAAAATTAATATAATTCTTTAATTAGTTAAATTTATGAAAATTAATAAAAAGAAAATAAATGAGACAAAAAATATATTAATACTAATGTAGCTTTCATAAATACATTCATTTCTAACAATAGTTTTTGCTCTAATAGTCCAGAAAATCTAGAAAGCATTATTTATACAATAACGTTTTGATCGGTCAGAAAACCTGATAAATTTGCATATATTCAAGGATAATGGCTTTATACAAATACATAAAACACACAGTGAAGCTGTCCGTTTGTCGCTGTCTAATTCATTGCCTAAAAAGGTGACAAGATTAATGTTCTTTGTTTACATAGTCGCACTGTACATGTCGTGAGCACATTTGTATTCATGCGCATACCTGTGCCATTAAATGAACAAGCCCGAGCATACGAACACGGAAAAACAAAACTTCATAAAAATATTTATTACAATACATACATTATTTTAAGCTTAACTCTATAACAATATATATCACTTTAGGGAGTTACGTCATCGTTACCATGGGGGATGGTGTTGTCTCTTTCTGTAACCAGTTCGCGATCTGACGGTGTCGTGGGCTCCTTGCGATCTTCATCGATTTCAGATACTGGAGTTGGTGATGTATTTTTTTCAGTGGGTACGGTCTTCTCGTCGTCGAAAGGTTTTCCACTCTCGACAATTGGAACGTCGCGGTCAATTTTATCAGCTCCTTTCCCGCCGCCGTTGAGTGGCGCCGTGACGATGAGGAAACCGTCGGTGGAAACTTCAGCAGTCACGTCCAGGGCACTTGCGTTGGTCGGCAAAGTGTATGTGTGGAAGAATTGGCTCGCGAACGAATCGTGATCATCTTTGCCTCCGAGCCGCGAACCCTGCACTAATAAGAAGATGCTCTTCACCCGAACTTTAAGCTCTTCCTTCTTGTATTCCTTTACGTTGACAATTACTTGGAACTTGTCGTCGTCTGCTATGATCCTCGGTCCGATTTCGGTAAAGCTTGGGAATAAACGCCAAAGGGGTGCGAATAGATTACCAAACAACGGGAAGCTGAACCAGGGCGAGTCGTCGACGAAGTCGTCATCAGTTATTGTTGTAACTGGTCGCGGGAACGTTTCCGGTTTGTCGGTTGCCGGTAGAGCGACGACCACGGTCGCGATGGCGAAGATCGCCAGTAGGCGGAGTGAATACAATGACATATTGTTGGAACGTGTGCTCTTGATGTTAGTGTTGTAATAACTGAGGCCGGCGCGTTCTCCGGAGGCTATATAGGGGTGGGGGGGAGCTGCGTGTGCGCATCGCCGGCCGCAATGACGGCATCCGTAGAACTGGTAATGTAGAATCGACAATTCTGTGCGTGTATTTATACCTTCATACTTTTAGCTTCACAGGTGATACTATTTTTTTATGCACTCATTATTCAATCAGATATAATTCAGATTATAGATGGAATTATTCGGAAAACCTAGGACTAAACATAGCTTGTATTGCATAAACCAAAAATAAACACAGAAAATTAAAGTAAAAGAGATTTGCGTGAATAGCGGGTGCGTGCATGTATGAATGTGTGTTTACTTGTGTGTGCGTATGGTATATGTAATATATACAATGCCACTATGGCGTATCTTTAATCTAAGTATATTATTATTGAGTTTGAGCTTTTGACTAAACAAAAAGAATACACAATGAATAAGAGACAGTCACGTTCAGTACTTTTAAGGAATTTTGTGATGGTAATGACATAACATAACATAACGGAATGGATTATGCCCCGTCACTACTGAAATCTTCAAGGTTTCAGTCTAAACTCAACCTGCCTTTCGCTAAAACTTTTAATTGAGTCATTATCTTTTTAAATTCACGTCACGTGTTAATAATATGTGTATATTAAAACTATATTTTTTCACACTTTTATTTATTGCAAAAAATTAAAACATTAAAAGTTTTAAAAAAAATCCTCAGTATCAATAACTTTCAATTAAGTATCGTTTCTTTTTCGTTACTTAATCTTTGCGGCCGAGCTGTGCGACCTTGAACATTTAAACTTCTAGAGCTCTCTGGTGCATTAACTTTATTTTTCTCTATTAACAATACTCATAATACTTGACCAATTATAGCAAACAATAAGCGGTATACTGTAATATATATAATAACGAATACAATAACTAATCAATATTAATGATACTATTCTAAGTTTGATTTTAAATCTGTTTATTTGTTTTTTTTTATGATGATTTATTTCGCAGTTATTTGGCCAGCACTCATGTACTGTCATGTCATGTACTGACGTGTTTTGATTAGGGATGCTAGTCAATTTCCTTATCTCTTCCTATGTTCCACCTGGGTCATTGCTTTTTTGGTATCTACCCTATCATCAAGTGGATCCGTCAGCCTGTACGACGAACAATATATTTAAAAAAAATTACATATGAGAATATTGTTATATACGTTGAATGTATAAATAGACACATAGGAATGGAGGCTTTTTCCTTCTGTTACAAACTAGACAGGTTTGCTTCTCATTACATTTTTCCTTATTCTAATTTTCTATTTATTTGTTTAAAGATTGTTAGCATTAGCACTAATGCTAATCACCTTTAACTTAGAAATAAGATCAGCTTGACTTAATCACAAGGAAAAAAGAAATATTCAGCGAGAACACTTGGCTCTAAACAAGACACGTGGAGGTCTTAACAAGTCTTAATTTTTTTTAACTTAATACTTGTACTATCGGTAAAAAATATCATAGACAAATCAGTACGACCTAAACGACTGTCAATCTTCAAAAACATATGTAATGTTAGCAACATACTAACCGAGAAATATGTATGCAGGTACAACAATGTTATAGGCAAAACCCGTAACGACTTTTAACTATGTACATATTTCGTGTAAGTACCTATACGAATTGATCGCGCCAAATACGCGAATAACAGTGGAATCTGCCGTCTATCGCGAATGTACTGGTACAATTTTAATTTTATAGAGTCATTCACTTACTCATGCAAACACAAGAATACATAAATGCAATGAAATTTTGTTGAATTATATTAATATATTATTATTACTTATTACTATTATATATATGTTACGGCTAAAGTTAGGTGTGAACATAAACTTAAGTTTAGCCGGCTAATCTTAAGTTTATCTTCGAGAGGCGGCTAAAGTTCGATATCATGTTAGTTTGCGTCGTGAATTTCCATCTTTAGCCGGTTAATGTGCACATTAACCGAAACGAAACGGCTAAAAATGTTTCGATGGATTTCATCGAATTCATGTTCTTTGTAATTCGAAATGCCATTCTAGTTTATCATGTTCCAACAAATAGCTCCGTTTTTATGATAAGGTCGACAGACAGGCTGACGGTCCACTTGATGGTAGGTGGCTACCGTCGCCTATAACACAAGCAACGCCATAAGTGCTACAAGTGCGCTGCCGACCATAGAAGGATTAAGGATAAGGGATAAGGGAGGGATAGGGCTCCTTATTATTTTATTTTAATGACTAGATATTGTATTAAGTTATTAACACTGCAGAAGTTTTATTTTGTAATTTTGTATACCTACAATCTACATAAGTATGTGTAATGAGAGTGATTTTTTTTTAATAAAAGTTTTCGTGTCGAAATAGTAAACATTATTATACCGTTTCCTTTTTCATTTGCTTCTTCTACATTTTTAGCCAAGGGCCTGCAGTTAAACTTAAGTTTAGCCGGCTAATGATAGATGAAACTAACATTAACATCTCCTCGAAGATGAACCTAAGTTTAGCCGGCTAATCTTGAGTTTATGTTCACACCTATCTTTAGCCGTAACATATATATATACTAGCTGGTGCCCACGACTTCGTCCGCGTTGAAAAATATTAAGTAGCCTATCCTGTGTCCCGTATGTCCAAATGTTTATCTACCAAGTTTCATGAAAATCAGTTAATTCGTTTCAGAGTTATGGAGGAACATACATACATACATATAGAAAAAAATTCTAAAAATCGTCAATTTAGTTTCAGTATCATGTATAGAGCCTATAAACACGATATCTCTGAAAACAAAGTAACTTACGCAATGACCGACCCTTACAGATTTATTATTAGTATTGATGATAACAGTGACACCTCCCAAGGAAGAAGGTAATCCCAAGAAAATGGCCAACTTATCGAAGAGAAAGTTCTGCCTGTAGAATTAGAGGAGATTGTTTAATATAGGAAAGACTAGCTGTTGCACGCGTCTTCGTCTGCGTAACTTTATAAAATATAGTCATGTTACTCGCTGATAATGTCGCTTTCTATAGGTGAAAGAATTTTTAAAATCGGCGCAGTAGCTTTTGAGTTTATTCATTGCAAATATACAAATCTCTCCTCTCTTAGTAAAGTAAGTATGCTTTTACTTATATGTTTTAATATGGAACTATCTAGAATAATTAATGTATAATTATGTAACATATGTGGGTCCAGTTGCCTAAATATAAATGAATTTGAATTTGAATATATAACAGGCGGCCCGACCCTGGCTTCGCACGGATACTTATATATATATATATAAATATCGTGTCACGTTGTTTGTCCGCGATGAACTCCCAAACTACTGAACCGATTTTGATAAAATTTCGTAACTATATGTAATTTGGTCCAACTTAAAAGATAGGATAGCTTATATCTCATTTTGTTTATTATTTTTTTGCAAATTATATAATATTATTAACATAGCGCCATCTGTTGATACTTATTCAATCCAGCAATTATTTGTTAAAATTATCTGTGAGTTCCATGACAATCTAACAGATGGCGATGTAAGACAATCTGACAGATTACACCCGTGCGAAGCCGGGAGCGGGCCACTAGTTATTTATAATTTTTTTGAAACCGTAACCATAGTATAATTTATTGTGTCAAAAAAGGTAATAAAACAAAATGAAAAGCATTTTAGCCTAAAGTGACACTTATACAGAACAACAATATTTCAGTCATATGTAATATCGACGGATCCACCTGGTGGATAGAAGAGGAAAAAGAAGTATCCATGGATCCACACATGGATTTAAGAGGAGATAAATGTATCCATGGATCCACACGTGGATTTAAGAGGAGATAAAGGTATCCGCGGATCCACATGTGGAGCCAAGCTGTGGATCCAAGTGGAAGGAGCCATAATAAAGAGTACTTAGCGTACCGCAACTGTATGTAAGTGAAAACTGTTTCAAAAGCCGTTGGGTGGTTTAGAAGAAGACCGGCCCTTATTAGTTCGTAAGTCCATCTTGTGGGTGGACGTCTGTAAGCTGAGCTTGTCGGACGGTGGTATCCCAGTTTTTCTAAAGCTATAATTAGTTAAATAACATCTGGCATTTAGACACAACGCTCTTCTAAAAGAGAGCGGGTCTATTCTCTATCTGTAGTTTCTAAAACCTATCGACTCCAATGTCGACATTAAATTGGAAATAATACTTTGTCAAAAGTAAAAATCACACAATAAAGCGCCAATAACTTCATCGACATATATAACCACGGTAAAAACATCATAGACATTTTGACAGGTGCTTAATGAATACCAAAGCAGACAATTGTCGATTCTATAACCGCATCGAGTCGATAACCACTGCAAAGCCACATATCGAGAATACGAGCCGTGGTATGACTTTTAGATTAATTTTTGATAAAGGAATCGATGTTGGGAAATCTAGGAATTAAAATTCTCCTAGTTTGATGAAAGATAAGATAGGTTTATTAAAGAATAATAATATGTGTTCATTTTTATTGCTTAGTTAGGTATACGTGACTTTTTTTATACATCAGCTGATTCAAAGCAGTAGTTATCTTCGATTATTTTTACTTACGTGACTGAAACGAAAATAGTGATATGCGATTGCTCATTTTTCTCGGTATTATTATGAGTAATGTAAATTGTGAATATTGCAACACACATTTCTACAGAACTAGCTGCACCTGTGTGCTTTTGCGTATTACGTTTACCTTGCATTTGTAGTCTAATGTTTTACAGAAATCAATAACTGCGAAATTTATTTGGGTTATGACATGTTCTGCCATTACTTCCAATCAATTCAAATTATTAATTGATGACTTAATAAAATAAAAATTTGCTTTTAATACGGATATACATACATTATTTTATTATATTTTAAATTTTATTCTTGTCTTCAGCATCCGTAATATCGTGATTAAGCTGTTCTTTGACTAAGACTTCCTCTAGATGCCTCCGACATCCAGCTTCCCTCCTATGTCCTCTCGGTAAATCATCTTTTCACCTTTTTAACATTCTCTTTTGGGAATACCAAAAGTAGAAAGAGCTTTAATCTGCTGAAAGTAATAGGTACGTAAAGACAAACATTTGAGGATGGCGAAATGGACTCAGATGCTTCGCCGTGATCTTCTGACTAAAATAATAAGTTAACGCTGTTTACATTGAAATATTTCTGTAATCTAATAAATTCCCCTGAGGTATCCAGCATACTGATGAGAGTTCATGACAGACAATGTCATAGCGTTAACCATCAGAAGCAAATCACAATAATATTTGAACGTTAGGCCTATCAAACTTCGTAAATTGGAACTGAAGTTAGTGATTACCATTTCAGAATCACAATTAGAAAGTTAGACAACCGCCAGGTTCGGCATTCGAATTCATTACAACTGACAAACAACGCTAACATTTATATAATAAGTTATAAACTTTAACAATTCCAATACTATTGTAAATTTAAATTAAAATATATACTTTCAATATTATTAGGTATGAAAACATTAATTACTTTGTATACTAATATAAATTAATCAAAATTAATTAAGAGAAACCTTTTTTTTATGTTGAAGTAGCAAACTAGATGGTAGATGATTAGTTATGAGCGAAAAAGGAAATACTGATTCCTTTTTCGAGATTGTTATTAACTTATTTTCATTTTCAGCAGCTTATGACGAGCTATTGGAATTGTCAGTTAAAAAATTCTAGTAAGTAAGTATTAGTTAAGAAAAACTAATTAGCTTTGGTCTGCACTATCAAGTTTACAATATAAAAATAATTATAATAATTAGTTCTATTGACATGGAATACTTTAGTTATTTATCTTTGCTTTGATTGTATAAACGTAATTCAATTTCCTTTGAAAATACGAAATAGCATAACAAACTTCCACATTCACATTCGCATAAGGCTGCAAAGGACTCTTGTTTCCTCCTTGAAAATTTCCACTGAACCGAAATTAGCTTGGATTCTTGGAAGTTGCACCGCAATTACGTCTTTTGTGAACTCGTCGTCCTCGATAGTTCAAACTCCGTTCGAAGAAAGGTTCGAAGCCTTACCATTACCACGAGTTTAGAAACAAAATTCTATTTATCACATAACTCCATAGGAGACTGGAATGAAAATGGAACAGTCTTTCCACAGTTGACCTGTGGATACTTATATCATTATCTAAATACACATATCAATACTAATAATAAATCTGTAAGGGTCGGTCATGGAGTAAGTTACTTTGTTTTCAGAGATATCGTGTTTATAGGCTCTATACATGATACTGAAACTAAATTGACGATTTTTAGAATTTTTTTCTGTATGTTTGTATGTTCCACCATAACTCTGAAACGAATTAACTGATTTTCATGAAACTTGGTAGATAAACATTTGGACGTACGTGACACAGGATAGGCTACTTAATATTTTTCAACGCGGACGAAGTCGTGGGCGCCAGCTAGTATTATTATAAAACTAACGCTGTAGTTCCCATTTAGAAAATTCCATAGAAACCTAACATTTGTCTGCTTTCGTTAGAAGTTTTTCTAAAACACCAGACTTTGTAAGTTTAACTACTTCATTCCTTTTTTTTTTGTTACATTTTTTCTGTTTCATTTAATCGTGAAAACATTTTTAAAAAATAAGGCTTTTTGGCAGTAAAATTACCTATGAAAATATTGATAAAATAAATAGACTTGATCGACCTGATTTATTATATTACCTATACTCATTTGCCCTGTGTTGGTCAAATCAGGAAACAGGCTCCTGCAACCAGATGTTTAACTTTGGATGACTCATTAAGTACCTACTTTAAATTTTTAGAATCCTTTAAAAGAGAAATCCTTTAAATTTCCTTGGAACTATGTTTATGCAAACGTATAGTAGGGGTTTCCGATATTATATCAAAACATATTGGTACCGTACCAACTCAATACACTCTAGAAGTAAGGCACAAAAGTTTATAAGTTTGAATTTAGTAGTGCATTTACAAAGAACACAATAGAATATCTCCCTGTTTGTATGTATGGGATGAAAACTGATGTAGTACTTACATATTATCAGCAGAAACACCCAGTTGATGAAATTTAATAGTTGGTTTTTTTAAACGCATAAAACTCTAAAGACAAAATAACTGTGCTAAAGTGTGTAGCATAAAATCATTACGATTATTCAGTGCAATGTTTTAATATCATTAATTGATTAGTATTATTAATGGTGATAATAGGCTAAGTAATTACCTATAGAGATGTGTCTCCCATGTGAGATATCGATTCGGTTGTCACTAGATAGCTGGATCAAGTGACAGGTAAAATGGGAATTAAATTGTCTTTAAGGGAATTATGAATTAATAAATAAGTACGGAAATTGATAAAACCTTGGAGAAAAAAAAGGGTAATTGAAATACTTGCTTTACACGGTAAATAAGTCCAGCTAGTAAAAAAAAGAAATTTAACTATATCTACTAAAAATGACGTTATTTGTGTACGTTACACACAAGTAAAGTCGCTATAAACCTTTCGCTAACTATTCTAAATCACTCAACGGATTTTGATACAGTTTTCATTAATGGAAAGAGCGACAAACGAGGAAGGTTTATGTATGTATATATATATATATATATATATATATATATATATATATATATATATATATATATAATTTGCAGAATAAAATTGCATCTAATTCGGGCGCGGGTCGGTCTGTGAACCCAAGAGAATTCAAAACCTGTTCCATTATTTATTCAAATATGAATTTAAAACTGCTTTAAATATCCTTTACAAATATTTGCAACGAATAAATTAATTATTTATCTGGGTTTTCCCCAATATCATAACATAAACACAAGTTACCGATAATAGTCATCGGTTAACATCACGATCGTAATTGCCTATGGCAGAATTCGTGATCAGTTTATTTTAATTTATATCTATCGTCAGATAAACGTGGAATCACAATAACCAGTGAGGCTATTATTGCAATATAAATCCACATAATAATTAAATTGATTAATATTTTTGTAGTGGCAAGGCACACTGCATTCCGCAGTTTTAAACATTTGGTCTAGTGGCTACTAACCATAGCTGTTAACCAAACTGTTGCGGGTTCGAATCCCGCTAGGGGCAAATGTTTATGTTTTAACATTTTAACTTTGTACCTGAGTTATGTTTTGTATTTATAACATGTATGTATTTACAAAAAAAAGTAATCTATGTAGCACGATATATCAACTGTCTGGTATCCATAATTTGTATTAGTTGCTTACTTTGGAACTGTATTTACTGTGTATTTATTTATTTATTATTTATTTATATTTAAAAATTGGAGCGACACTAACAAAAAGCCACTGCGAAAAAACAGCACAAGTGCTGTTATTGTATCGATTAGTGAATAATGTATGCCAGAGCTCATACATTGGCCACGATCGATAGGTACAATACGATCCCATCGTGCGATGGTGAGACCGCGAGGAGCAAGCCGACTGAGTGTGTATACTATATTTTTTTAGAACTTGTCGACAATGCAAATTGTAAAAAAACACGAAAAAACGAAATCATCTTGCGATGGGCAACGCAAGATCGTGGCCAATTAGGACAGCGCCTTATATCCCCTCCATATCTTATACATCTTCTCAGTACACTCGTGACGGTTTGGTCGTGGTCATGGAATAATAACTAATATTATAAATGCGACAGTCTGTTTGTTTGTTACACTTTCACGCCTTAACTAATCAACCGATCATCAATTAAATTTTGCATACACGTTGTCAGGGATACAGTAAAGGACATGGAGTATATAATATAATATAATATAATATAATATAATATAATATAATATAATATAATATAATATAATATAATATAATATAATATAATATAATATAATATAATATAATATAATATAATATAATATAATATAATATAATATAATATAATATAATATAATATAATATAATATAATATAATATAATATAATATAATATAATATAATATAATATAATATAATATAATATAATATAATATAATATAATATAATATAATATAATATAATATAATATAATATAATATAATATAATATAATATAATATAATATAATATAATATAATATAATATCTTCACACATTCCACACAGCACCATCTAGTTCCACACTAAGCAACTTAATGCTTGTATTATGGATACCAGACAGTTGATATATCGTGCTACATAGATTACTTTTTTTTTGTAAATACATACATATTATAAATACAAACATCCATGACTCAGGTACAAAGGTAAATGTTAACACATAAACATTTGCCCCTAGCGGGATTCGAACCCGCGACCGTTTGGTTAACAGCTAGGGTTACTAGCCACTAGACCAAACGTGTCGTCAAGTACCTTTCGTCCAGCTAGAATATATTTCAAGGCATCATTTAAAAAAATAAAAAATTAAACCATAAGAAATCAACACCTGCATAAAATGTATGAGCAATAAACAAGAAAAAGAGGTGCGGACGGAGTGGCTAGCAAAAGCTATAGTATCTGATAAGTACGTCGCAGCCTCTGCGAGCCTTGTCATCTAGTATTTCTATTAGTGGCACTGCGTGTACACTCAGTGAGGGTGCACTTTGTAGCTGATTTAATAAGGTCTATCCATCTTAATAAGGTCTAACCACAGGAGCACTAATTATCTTGTATCACTTATCGTTCCAAAGAGCTCTCGTTGCGGATGATAGACATCTTAACCCTTTTTTAATCTATAAAAGAACTGGAGCAGAAGGCAACGGGAAACCACTGCTCCTAGTTTTCCCAAGACAGTAGGTTATGGAAAGTTTGGAAAAGGCTTATCATTCTTTTATTATTAAGGTAGGCAGCACGTTTGCAATATTCATTTGTTTGACTTTGTTGACTGTGTTAGCTCAACAATTGATTTTATTTTTGATCCAGATATCAAAAGGGTTTTAAGCACGTCAATAACGGGTACATCATCGGTTTTTTCAAGAAATATATGAATATTTTTTTGTTTATTAAAATTTAGTGTGCCGATATGAAACAATGAATCTCATAATGAAAATTTTGACGAGTTTTTTTACACAATTGAATAGATCTTAAGGAAGTATCCATCAAGTTGTACTTACAGCGTAACGGCCTTTGATTAGCAACGCTTATTAAAGCAACTAAACTCAATTAAAATTTGATAAGTCTATCAAATGAGGATTTTAATAACTTAATTTATAATTAATTTGGTTTGTTTATATTTTTTTAAAGTTGCTTTTTTATCTATACAGCAAATTGGAAATATAATAATAATAAAAAAGTTATTTTCGTAATTAAACATTATTTTTGTAAAAATATTGTGGAAAATTAGTGATTTGGAACACGTGTTTTAATCATGTATAATGTATTTGAGATTCCTTATACCAATCAATACTAATAATAAATCTGTAAGGGTCGGTCATGGAGTAAGTTACTTTGTTTTCAGAGATATCGTGTTTATAGGCTCTATACATGATACTGAAACTAAATTGACGATTTTTAGAATTTTTTTCTGTATGTTTGTATGTTCCTCCATAACTCTGAAACGAATTAACTGATTTTCATGAAACTTGGTAGATAAACATTTGGACGTACGTGACACAGGATAGGCTACTTAATATTTTTCAACGCGGACGAAGTCGTGGGCACCAGCTAATATTTTTTAATAAAGATGTTTTTCTAGGTTAGTATTTAAGGGATACTGAAGCCCGTGGTAGATATTTCGGAACTAAGTGTATTTAAGGATCACCGTGATCTAATTCCGCAAGCTTCCGGAGAAGCTTGAAAAGCAATATTCTCCATATTGCCTTTCAAGGTTACTCAATTATGCTAGGTCCATAATTAAAAGTGTTTCTTTGAAACGTATTTAATGATTCACTGTTTTGCAAATATTTAAAAAGTCCAGTGAACTGTTCACTGTTGAAACGACCTAGAAATTTACAAATACTGCAGCTTTACAGACGGCTAACACAATAGCGAACAATAGACATAAAACCCAAACATTATAAGGACCAAGTTGTAACATTTCCACTGTGATCTGTCTTTGTTGTTTGAACTTGATATCTAAACAGTGGTCTCATTCAAGTATAATGATCCAAATTTGTCCATCCTCCCTAAAACTGAATATAACTGCAACACCAAGCCACCTCCTCACTCGGGAACATTTCTGCGTCCGGTGGTTAAAGTTGCTAGTGAGAGTTACTCCGGTTGTTAGTATCTAAGTTATCAACTATAAGAGCTGAGCGCCTCACGGTCGTGTGACCTTAAGGCGATACTATGAGCCAATCGGTTTCCAAACCGGATGTTAAGAGGCTATCTCCTCTTTCATAAGTCAACATAAATTTCCGAAATAAATATATGTTTTTTATTGATATTTTATCTATATAAGGTACAAATAATATTATTCAAACTGTTTAACTACTATGTGAAAAAAAAATCTAAATTGAAGTCGTTTTCGGTTGAAAATTTGCATCTGTTTTTAAACGACAAAGAATATTTATATGATTGTTCTTTTAAAATGTTCGTATGGATTAGACCTATATTCTGTACAAATAATGATTTAAAATAATATTTTTTTCAAGCCATTATCCATATTTATCTTATTTTGCGGGTCGTACGGGGGAAACATCTTAGCTCCGCTTACTCGCGCAAGGCCATCGGCTCTTAGAAGGGCCTTAAGTCTAATCTTTTTAACAATCCCGTTCATCTTGTCATCTAAGCACACGACTAATATGACCCATATTTAAATGTAACCTTGTAATTATGTTAATAACACTATATCAAAACGTTTTGTCAAAATAACTGGTGACTCCAGAACTCGGTCAGCAAATAGCCTTACAATATAACGAAGTAATGCAGCCGGCATGTTTGAAACACTGCCTAAGAACCGAAACTTAATATGATATACCTACTATTTGTAAATAATTTTGATTAATAAATTAATTAAGTACATATAATTTGTTAAAAATATTTTTAATTGAACAATTTTCTATTATTTTATCCTGTTAACTAACGTACCGGCAACAAAATAGATAAATCTAGAAAAATTGTATCGTATATTATCTTAGAAGTGCTTCACTAGAATACTAGCTTTAGAAGGCTCAGGCAATCTTAAAATGCTGCATGTATAATATTGAAATTAGACATTAGGAAAAAGAAGAGATATTTCCCTCAAAAATAAAAGTAATTTGCATTTTATGTTGACAGCATTAAATAATTGCGATAAAATTTAGACAAAATTAATGTTGTTATAATATTATTAACTAGCTGGTGCCCACGACTTCATCTGCGTTGAAAAATATTAAGTAGCCTATCCTGTGTCCCGTACGTCCAAATGTTTATCTACCAAGTTTCATGAAAATCAGTTAATTCGTTTCAGTTCTGGAGGAACATACATACATACAATACCTACACTTACAGATTTATTATTAGTATTGAGAAGTATTATTAGTATATCTACCTATATACATAAAAATCTCGTGTCACGATGTATGTTCGCGATAAACTCTGAAACTACTGAACCGACTTCGATCAAACTTCATAAATATCTGTTATTTGGTCCAACTTAAAAGATAGGATAGTTTATATCTCATTTTGTTTATTATTTTTTTGCAAATTATATAATATTATTAACATAGCGCCATCTGTTGATACCTATTCAATCCAGCAATTATTTATCTGTGAGTTCCATAAGATTCTAACAGATGGCGTTGTAAGGTAATTTTATCAGCTGGATTGAGTAAAAAATTGCACCCGTGCGAAGCCGGGGGCGGGCCACTAGTATTAGTATATTAAGAGCATGTAGTAGTATTGTATTAAGAGCATTGTAAAGTATTCACAACTATCTGAATTAACCTATCTTTATTAATATTTATAGAGACAATGTAAAGCATACTCGTATAAAGTAATAAAGCCAAATCATTAAGTAAATCATCCACATAATCACAACGACGAGGTTGTAAAAATGTGATCTACTCATGCTATGTGTCACCGTTTGAGTTATCTTGTGGAGTCTCATAAATAAATAGAAGACTCCAATTCCAGCCATGGGTACCTAATAAATAACCATAAACAATAATAAACGCGATGTCGAAAGTGGTGTTTGTCTTTAAAAAATTCAAAGTGAACTCTTTACTCCCGAATAGAAATTATTATACTATTAATTCATATATTTTTAAGAACTTTAGAAAGGTCTTTACCGATGCGTTATAAGAGCATTCAATACACTGGATTACCACTATATAGGAACCTTCTTTTATATGCTACAGTCGCCTAAAGACACCAGCAAAACCGAGGAAGGTTTCCATTCCTGCAGGAATTTGTTTACAGGTCGCTTGAAGAAGCCCATATTGTAATTAATCGGAAACACCTCAAAAGGGAAATAGTATCAAAGTTAGTGCGTCAACTGGATAAAGTTACTTACTATCCAGATCGCTTTCAAGCAATGCGGATGAACTCTGCAAAGCACTCACCAAAGTAGAACATACAAACAGAGGCTCCAACTCTTCTAAAACTAAGTGGTTCTAAAATACCTTGTTGTGTGGAATGGATCGTCGACATATGCTAAATCTTTTTATAATTGATATTTGAAGTTTTTATGACAATTTACGATTTTCGTCTGTGAAACATCTATCATTAACAACAAAGAATAAGTTGACCACAACCTGCGAAGAATTTCTTTTGCTGTTCTTAATGAAATTGTTAAGTTTAAATAAAAACATAACGTAATGCTAGATAATATAAACCGAAGAAAATAACTCAAACCATCACTCAGATGAGCTAATATGCGATAAAAATCGCACATTAAAACACACAACATATTTGAGTCAGTATTTACTGAAACACTCATTACGTTTACCTAGTAAATAGATCCATGTAGACAAATACACCTTACTAGCGACCTGTCCCCGGCTTCGCAGACTTATGTGTTAACTATTTCAATCCTAGGTCTGATCGAAGGCGCCACAAACCCACCTGCAAGTCGCCACTATCCGACTATTCCGACTCTCCAAGTGGCATCCTATCTAAACGGCCGTATGCATGTTCGTCACATAGTTTCATAATCAATACTAATAATAAATATGTAAGGGTCGGTCATGGAGTAAGTTACTTTGTTTTCAGAGATATAGTGTTTATAGGCTCTATACATGATACTGAAACTAAATTGACGATTTTTAGAATTTTTTTCTGTATGTATGTATGTATGTTCCTCCATAACTCTGAAACGAATTAACTGATTTTCATGAAACTTGGTAGATAAACATTTGGACGTACGGGACACAGGATAGGCTACTTAATATTTTTCAACGCGGACGAAGTCGTGGGCACCAGCTAGTAAGGAATAAAGTTGTTAATATAAGTATTTTCATTTAAAGATAACAAAAATAATGGTATGCCGAGTATCTTTCGAGGTTTCTTCTCTTGATCGTGATCATATTGACCATTTTTTTTCCTAAACCCTAGTAATATAAGTGTTTTTTAACCTAATTAATAAATATATTATTAAACAATAAAAGTATGGGTATATACCAAATTAATGATAATAATAGCAACTTATTTTATCCTTTGATTTATAATTCATACAAGTCTGTTACCGACATTGACAGAATGAATAATATAAGGGTCTAAAATTCATACTTACTTTTCCAGTCCCATGTCTTTATCACTATATAGCATTTTAAAAGAAACTGCCTCTCACATGCTGAACAATTTATCATAGGAAACGCAGTTTGCCTTAGTAGTACTAACCCTAAGGTACACTTAAGGAAAATCTATTTCCTTACCAGTTTCAATAGCAAAACAACAAATAAAAACTTATTGCTAGGTATTTTTTTGTAGGCGTATGTGTAATAAATTATTATCGCTAGAAAAACATCTTACTACAAAAAAATAAGTAAACACTGTTTAATCACGTGTTTACTTAGACAATGTCAAACTATTTAAACATCGTTTAGCGAGCGTTTAAAAGGACCCTACCACAAAACCTTAATTAGCGCTTGTTTTTGTAAGCCAGTGTTAAAGTACGAGAACTGGCAAACATTCATTCATTCATTCATTCGTGTCGTTTTCATTTTACGCAGATCTGATAGGCGTATAAAGATGAATTTTGGTTTTCACAAGCTATTATTACGAACTATATTAATAATATAAGCAAATTATAAGATTGGAATAAGGCATAAATTACAACAAATACGTTAGATTATTTATAAAATTTTGTTATCCGAAAAAACATTGCGCATAATGGAACGTAACTGACACTGGCGTAATTGTCAAATGTCAAGTTTAATTTGTTAATTTAATATTCATATTTTCATAAATTTCATAGTGGACCTGACTGCTTTGGACTTGATGGACCTGTTTTGGAAATCTCTAGAAAAATTAGACTTGACTTGACTGACTAGTCTCGGGATCTGCTATTTTTGATTTTAATTTCAATTTTGTCTTTTTTATTTAAAAAAGACTTACAAATTGCTATTTTTACTAATGACACTGGCAAAATCATCGGAGAAAACCTGATGGAGCCAAGACATTAAAAAAGAAGAAGAAATTTCATAGTTCATAGCGTTTCGTTTTTAAGCATTTCGTTGATATTATCGAATTAAATTTAAAATATCCATAGTCATTTAAAAAATCAAAAGAATTTGACAGAACACGTCCAAGGAATAGAAGCCGCTAACTAGATAGACACTCGTTAAACTAGCATCTGGCGGTGTTTAAATCTAAACAATGCTTAAGCATTGTCTAACCCTAAATAATGCCTACATACTGTTTTGTAGTAAAGTTTTATTTAAACACGCGTTCAACGCCTGTTTAAAGTGTGTTTAATGTTTTTGTGGTAAGACCGATATTGTTTTATAAGAGGTGCTAAATAACTCATATTATTTTAAACCTACGTTTGTAGGTATACACTTCTTCCTAGTTTTGTCTGTCATAACATTAATTTCAGTTTCAGAACCGTTCAACTACAATATTTTAATACACTCACGTTTTATATTTACGATGCACTACGCGTCTGTACGATTAGTATTAAAGTTTCCGGTTTCTTCATTGAAGAACCGTTTTATTCCGATTTTATCAGTGCAATATAATATTTTGTAGTTATTCCTATGCAACCATATCTTAAATGATATTAAAACCCAATTTACTCATCTGAAATGCTCTAACGATATTTTCGAACCGTAGCGCATTCAAACAAACTCTTTAACTTTAATAAAACATAGAACTCAGTAGGTAGATATATAGGTAATATATAACTTGTGCAGGTAAAACATAGTATTATTCACATAAAAATGAAGTAATGTTCTACATAACTTACTTATATTTTTTGTAGATTTTTACTATTATTCTATGTAATACAAACAAGCATTTTTTTTCTATTTTGCAAGCATGTCTAGGTACCAAATGCAAAGAATGCATATAAGTTCTTACAGCAAGATTGCATAAACATACGTACCTTGTTGCCTGTATCCACATTTTCTCTCATTAAATTACACAATGATTTATAGATTAAGCGGAACGACAAAACCCTTATCTTGCTTCATTTGCTTTCACCTGATAAATTTATTATTTACTAGCTGGTGCCCACGACTTCGTCGGCGTTGAAAAATATTAAGTAGCCTATCCTGTGTCCCGTACGTCCAAATGTTTATCTACCAAGTTTCATGAAAATCAATTAATTCGTTTCAGAGTTATGGAGGAACATACATACAGAAAAAAAATTCTAAAAATCGTCAATTCAGTTTCAGTATCATGTATAGAGCCTATAAACACGATATCTCTGAAAACAAAGTAACTTACTCCATGACCGACCCTTACAGATTTATTATTAGTATTGATAATTATCAATACTAATAATAATACATGAATCACAGTAATATAAACTAAACTGGTATGACTTCATCATAATCAGCGACTCTCATTTTTTTTACAAGATTATCATAAAATAATTATTTATCATATGGACATGTGTTTTCTGTGCAACAATTTTTAATTTCATTTTTATTTTTATTTTATTTCATTACCTTAAATTACACTGTGTATATTATAATATATTTAAAGTAGATTAAATTAAATAAAAACTAAAAAACAATCACAGATTCCACATATTATGTGATCGTATCACCTATGGTTATGCCGTTAGAAACTATATTTAAGTTTAATTTTTTTAATTGTCATAATCTATATCATCTACCAAAAACAAGTGGTATGAGCATTATCTGCTTTCGACTGTACCACGAACGTTCGTGGAATTAGGGTATACGGAAAAGCTTTTAATAAAGCCCTTCTGACGGTATCGTAAAATGAATGGCTTATTTTTAAATGTAAAACAATGGCGTACAAGCAAGCTAATACTTATTCGTGTTGTATGGAATAAGGGGCGTTTCTTACCCGAGGGTTAATCCTGCGGCATGTTGCCACAAACTTTTATATTTCCAAAGTAGAATTAAAGTCCTCATTCGCGTGTTAAAGCTGACGAAATGAAAGGAAAAGAGAAACTTTGTTATAGACCTCCACGAAGTTTAACTTGTTTATGTACGTGTTATACTGATGCGAAATACAAAGACTTGATGTATAAGTACACTTCCTACTTATCTATATGAGCATTTTTTTTTAATTTTTTTTTTTATAGTATATATTGCCATTAAACAATTGAAATATAAAACAATTAGTTATATGTATGTGGAAACATATATATTGGCCTTGAATAAGTCTACAAAAATGTTCAGCAAAAATTAAATGAAAAGACTCTTTTCATTGAAAAGTTTTTTTTTGTCAAAATTATAAAAATTATTTATGCAAGCATAATAAAAAATTTATAATAATACTAATAGTTAAATTAGGTATCTACTCCTCATGTGTGTAATTCAGTATGTCAGAGTATGTCAATATAATGTAGGTAGGGTAAGATTTCGCCACCCCTAATGTAACAATGATTCCCTCACACCAACAAATTGATGTCGACCTTTTTTCTGCTCGTCTCGCAAAATTACCGCCACGCTGATGATAACATTATTTTTCCTTACACTCCATTTTACCAAATAATGAAGAAGACAGAATAAGACGTGAAATTCACTGACATGATACAAGTATTAAATGAACTTATTTAATACTTGCATCATTTTAAAAAAAATTAATATTTATATTACATACTTATTTATTTCTTTGCCGACACGTTTGGTCTAGTGGCTAGTAAACCTAGCTGTTAACCAAACGGTCGCGGGTTCGAATCCTGCTAGGGGCAAATGTTTATGTGTTAACATTTTACCTTTGTACCAGAGTCATCGATGTTTTGTATTTATATGTATGTATTTACAAAAAAAAAAGTAATCTAAGTAGTATATCAACTGTCTGGTATCCATAATATAAGCCTATAGTTGCTTAACTTGGAACTAGATGGTGCTGTGTGGAATGTGTGAAGATATTTATATATATATTTATTTATTATTTATCTTTTAAAGTTTTTCTGGTTTAAATAAATTCTCAAAGACAATAAAAGAAATTACTTAAGTTTAATAATAAAATCTAAAATATGTTTCCACATGAAAGAATAAATTCATTAATAAAAATTATTATATACTAACTGGTGCACGCGACTTCATATGCGTTGAAAATATTTATTTTATTTTGACCTTAAAGAAAAACTTATTTTAAGGAAACTGAAACTAGGAACGTAATTATCTTAATTTTGTTAGTTTAAATTGTAAACTTGTTTAACAGTCAATATTCTTATGTTCATTTTAAAATAAAATTAATGTTTTTTTTACATCGATATGACTGTTTCTTCTTTTACATAAAAGAAAATAAAATACGATATCTCTAGAAAAAAATGTTCAATTTCATTAAAATCTGTTTGAAGGTTCCTATCGTGCCATTCGGGCGATTCGTCGTTGGATATCCGAACCCTTTTCATTTAATTAATCCACAATATTACACCCTCTCACTTGATTCCAGATAATAAATTAAGGGAGGGAAACCCAATGACTAAGAAAATAGAATTAATTAGTTGTGTTTATTTATTTATTATATTAACAAAATAAGTTACACTACTTATTTATTTGGACCAACGTACCAATACAATGCAGGTATTGCCAATTATAATGCCACTAGATGGTACCCGCGACTTCGTCCGCGTTGAAAAAGTAATATATCGCCTGAAATCGTTATTGCTGATACACTTAGCCAGGAGTTAGTTTCCTTAATTTTAGATGAACCCTCGGGAATAGTCCTTTTTTTCTAGATGAAAGATACCCTATATCCTTTCTGGTGTCCCAGACAACATGTGTGCAAAATTTCATGTTGATCGGTTCAGTAGTTTTTGCGTGAAAGAGTAACAAACATCCATACATCCAAACAAACTTTCGCACTTATAATATTAGTACGGATGTATGCATTTTTTTTGTTTACCTTGCGACCAGTACTCGGCTTTGCACGTTTTATTTTCTTTCTGCACATCTTAGAAGGTACAATCCTCTGACCGAGTATTAAATCTTTTTTATGTTAAACTCAACAGACAGACTGACGGTCCAATTGGTATTGGCTACCATCGCCTATAACACAAGCAACGCCAGTGATGCTTAAAGTTACGCAGGCTTAGGAAGGGATAGTGAAAATGGGAAACCGTTCTTGAAAGTAATATTTTTCAAGTATTTGTAAAAATATTGCAAATACTTAAATAAGTTAAAAATTAACAACAAATTGTTCACTTACAAATGAATAACAGTAGGTACTCTAGATATCTGGACCAGAAAACTAATTTCCCACGTGCCATTCATGCATCTATACATCTACTCTTTCGTAAATTACTAATTACTAATATTATTATATACGCGAAAGTGAATTTGTTTGTTTCGCTTTCACGCCTTCAATACTGCATATATCCTGACACGCTTACGATGAACCATGAGATGACCCAGTTTGGCCTAGGACAAACTAGTTTAGCTATGTTAGTTTGGCCATAAATCGGCCAAACATAGCTATAATTTCAAAGAATTATTATGAATATTGTACTGTCAAAGATATAACCAGTTACATATAAACGAAAATAAATAAACCTCTATAAAATATTAGCACATATTAGTATAGATAATATTATCACCGACTCCCTATTTATGGATCGACTAATATCAAAAATGACAACGGAAGAATGAAAAAGGTTTGCTTATGTTAGCATCTTGATAGTTTTGTCAATTTGGCATATTTAAAATATCTCGAGAAAAATTGAATTTTAGTGAATTATCTAAAATGGGAGACAAGGAAGATGATAACTTAGACATTGAATATAAAAGGTATTTGCAAATAATGCGCTCACATTTAGAGAAAATAGTTCAGCCCGATGTTATCGATATATGCAATGCTTGGATAGAAAAACTTACCACCTGTAAAAGCCATGAGAAGCATTTACGCAATCAATATGTTTTTGAACTTTGCTATCAATTAGCTAAAGGTATACTTGACAAACCGTTCATTGATCCACCACCAGAAGGTGAGTTAGTCGCATTTTCTGTAGATTCCAGTGACGTTTCAAATTCAGAGGTAGAATGTATTGTTATTGACTCTGAAGATGAAAATTCTCACATTGAAAGCACCAATCTTCTTTACAATAAATCACTTTTTGTTTCCTCTGACTACTTCTCTCGGAATTCTCTTGAAACCTGTCACAATAGTGATACAAGTAAATGTCGGACTAGAATACTAACTCCTAAGGAAATAAAAGAAGATTATTATGAACAGTCTATTTTCTGTTATACGTGTCCACAAATACAAATGTCAAACAGTATAACAGAAAAAGATTACATATCTAGAGCTCACAATTTAATAGACAAGCTGCGCGACATGAAGAAGCAAAATATATTATTACATAATGAATTAAAGCTTCTAAAAGAGGAAACAAAAAATAATATTAAAAACGATGAGCACTTTAGAAAAGTTTTAAAGCTCGATGCAGCAACAAGTGCCATAAATAACGAAAGTGATAGTTCTTTTAGCTCAATAAAAAAGAGACTGAAAGAAGTTCAGGAATCTAGAAATAATTTAATCGAGACTGTTAGCGAGCTGCAAGAAAAATTGGATAAATTTAATGAAATTAAAAAGATGGAAATTGAAGATATAGAATCAGAGTACAAATTGGAAATAATAAAACTAACAACTATACAAAATGATTTAAAGAAAAATTATGAAAACCAATTGAAAGATTTGAAACGCCAACACGATGAAGTTATTAAAAAACTTAAAGAAAATACTGCGAACGATATTCAAGATATGGCAGTGAGCAGAGAAAAAATTGTTTGTGATAAAGACGAAGTTATAAAATTAAAAGATGCTGAAATTCACCAACTTCGTATCAAACTGGAAGATGAAAAGAATGAACTAAAGAAAGTTAGAAACACGTATGAAAAAGCTAACGAAGACTCCTCAAGAAACGTAGAAAAGAAAATGCACGAAATGGAAAAACGATTGAATAAAGCTGAAAAATCTAGAATGAAATGTGCGAAAATTTATGAAAGCAAATTAGCTTACCTGCAAAGGGAAAAGCACTTAATGGAATGTTCATTGCAGCTCCACCTTTTGAGGCAGAGGGCTCAAATATTCAACGAAGTAGCTGATGAAAACCAAGCAGAGTTAATTTCAGGTTTTGAGAAATTGGAGAGTAAATACAAAGAGATTGTGGCTAATGTGCAAGCCACAGCTATTCAGAGGCGTATTCAGGATCAAGTGGCCATCGAGTCAATATTTCAAGCCGCGTGTAATGTCCGAGGCGAGAACGTACCGATAAACACTCGGGCTGAAAACCGAAGTCAACTCTCGGGTAAAACTATCCGCAACCAAAACATCGACGAAAACCGATGCAGTGAAGAGATGTCATCCGTATTACGTGGCAATAAGGTCGAAAATGTAAGAGTTAACAAATCGTTTCCTGAAGATAGTACTATGGCCGGATATTATCTGGATAGAGAGAGACTTGGCGAGTTATTCGAGAGGGTGTACATTCCGCAAAGGGACACGAGCGACCGTCAAAAGTAGTTAAACACTCCTTCAACTATTTTAGAAGCCTCTGTAAAACGAAAACTTGGACATTGTTTTCAGAGAGCCTTGTTGAAGTGATTACTTATTCACTAAAAGCCCAGCAACTTATATCACTACCTGAAATGTATGTTATAACAAACCTTTTAATTGAACGTTTTATTATACTATCACAAACATTGTATATTTTTGTTACTTGAACACTTGTAATAAAGATTTTAAAATAAGGGGTTTTAAAAAAAATTTTAATGTATGCAATTTTAAGATTTGGTTGAGCCTTGGTGAGCCATAACTTTATTTTTTTTAATTCTAATACTTCATTAAATAAAAATAAAAAATGTTTTAAAAACAGAATACGAGTATACCCCAGTGCACGAAGCCTCGGAGCTCGTGTGCGAACTATAACTACGTTTCCAGTCGGTTATCGGTTATTGATTTCACTGCTTGGGTCCTTCGTGAGCTGTCTTTCGTTGCCGCTAGACAATTCTAGGCGCTTGCACGTGCACGTCAGATCAAATTTAATTATGTCTCTTCTATTTTATCAGATTATAGTAAATCGCTACTATATCCCAATTTAACAGTTGTAATGATGAAATAATTTCTTGTTATTCAAGGACACATATTTTATTGCCAATTTCTTAAACTAAACATTGCCTTAATATGTGTTTTTCTTACATTTTGAGACATAAAAGCAGTTATTGTAGCTTAAATGTAATAGTTGTGTATGCTGTAATTTTTTAGACCTTTAGATTGCTTTTACATTATGTCCAATATGTTAAATATAAATGTGTTTGCGGTAGATGGCGTTAGTGGTAATGTTTAGTGTTAAACCAATTGTTAACTATCTAGATCTAGACTATCTAGACCTAGATGTCGCACAGATGAACTAAGAGTATCCATTTTATTAACAAAACCGAGGATGTCACCAGTTTGCCAATGAAGTTGGTTATTTAATGTGACAATTATTGGTGATTTTTTCATATAATTTAGTATTAGAATAAATAATAATATTATCTACATTTAACTAAGTACAAGAAATTTTAAGTATTTAAGTATTATGTTCATTCTGAATCATACCTTCCTTACAATTAAAATTTTAAATAGGTGAAATACTTATATATTTAATTTAAAATAGAAGTTGTTTAATGATATTATGATTAAATATCATTGTCTTATTGATAATAATATAGTATAATACTGACTGGAGGCAGATCCCAGCAAATAATTGGAGCATTCGTTATCTAAAAAACTATAATATATATCTCGCCCGGTGTGCAAATTTTATATATAAAAATCTTCACCTTTTATCCCTCTTTCCATATGTGAAAATCGAATTAAAATCGGTCTACCCATTCTATAGTTTTGAAGCGCCCACAAACCAACTAAACTATTAT